>OY735255.1:178758-229519 GCA_963457715.1 Argyresthia albistria | reverse complement strand
TAGCCAACACATGTACACTAGACACGAGTACATGCCGCTCTCAACCGAACTCGGTCGCCATCTCGTCTTCGACGCGCGCCGTAATCCCCTAAACCAAATTAATTTTCGTACAAAGGCGTCGGCACAGCGTCATTTCGGAAGTTCGGAGTGTTATTTCCTTTCACAGCGAAGGCAAACGTCAACCGGCGGGAGTGAGTATCAGAATAGTCAATAAATACATAAAAGGGACCGTCGCCGCGCGAAATACTGCCGTTGTAGAGCCTAAGCCCTGTTTAGATTAGATCAGGCCTTCGAAATAACAGTGAATGAGGACGTGGATTAACTACGGTCCGGGGCACTCTCCGGCCCGCGCGCCTAATGGGCCAGGCCAGCCAAGGGTAATGAGAGGCACGGGGCCCGCCCGCCCCGCACCGCCGCCGGGCCCCGCAGACCCCTCTTCCGACTTCAAAACGTTCTCCCAAGGTACCTGCTCTTCAGTTAAGAATTTGCAAGGAGAGTTTGCTCTCCTATAAGAGCATCCTTAGCTACTAACAATTATTTACATTGGAGCGAATACTATTCCATGAACAAGTGATTGGCGCGTTGGCTAAATATGCAAATGAAGCGGTGGAATGGCGAGCAGCCTCGCAACCGCGTATCGATTATATTCTGCCCTGAGAGGTCCCACCGGTCCACGGCGACGTAAGGGTCCAAATTCATTTTTCAATGTCGGAGAAGAAAATTCATTAAAACTTTGAGATTACTAATGGTTAAACGGACGGTGTAAAATTCGCTCTTAATTTGTACAGAAACTTTTTCGTGAATTTTAAGAAATGTTTCGAAATTACATTTGAAGTGAGAAAGATGGGAGAAGTGCTAATGATTACTGCTTCGTTTGTTCTCCAAATTGTACGACCTCGTTGCGAAAATGATTGTATTCGAAAATATTCACCAGAATCCTTGCCAAATGAGAGAGAAAAATGAGATGAGCTGAATTTAACAAAAAGTTTAATGAAGCAAAAGAAAACCATCGTTGTATAGACGGAGTCGCACAGTAACGTGACGGAGTCGCACAGTAACGTGACGGAGTCGCACAGTAACGCGACGATTCTGTACAGAGAAAAATTATGGTTATTTTGGTAGATACATATTATAGTTATACAAGTTATAAATAGAGGGCAAAAAAAATAACCGGTAAGTTCCGATCGATAAATCATAGCGATATATGCATCGCGGAAGGTGGCAAATGCAGTGCACATATTAAAAGTAATAAATCTGGAGCTCAGCTGAAGTCGCACAGGCCGGCCACCGGCGGCGGCGGCGGCGCCACAAGCTCCGATATTAGTTTACTTTTCCCCTCGAACTTACTTTATTAGTTACCAATCGAGAGCCGCCGATAGTTTTTCAAGTTATTGAGAGAGAAGCCACGACGACGTATCAAGTGTGCCGCACGACGACGTATCAAGTGTGCTGGATAAACATGACAGTCGTTATTGCGATACAGAAGCAGCCATCGATGCTTGCTAGCGAGTGTTGCTATACCTCAAGTAAGAGAATCTCTGTAGGTTCATCTCATCGGACACGGAACACAAAGGTTAGAAGTTGTGTTGTTGTTGTGTTATGATAGAGAAATTCGTGGGAGGTGTATAACAAGGGAAATACTAAGCGAGTTATTAACATATTATTATATGCAAATGTATCCGCGATGCACCAGCCGGCAGGTGCGCGCGAGCAGCCGCCGCCGCCGGTCGGGAGCCCTCCCGCCCGCATCCGCCCCGCTGCGGCGGGAACGGCAACGCAACACTCATACAAGCAACACTCATTTAACAATCATATCTCGACGTTCTACGGACTCGCCAGCTCCTATTTACGACTACTTTGTGTGAACTTCAAGGAAATATGACCTATTATTATGCTAGAGCTAGTCCCGACAGTTATGATGATCCTAAACTATAAATACAGTTTTCATCACATCTATTCAAAAAAAAATACTTTAGTCCCGGCAAACATGGACTAAAGTAGATCATTTAGTCCGTAGGGACTAAAAGTAACTTTTTAATTTTGTTGCCAGTACAAAGGAAAAAATTGCTGTTACTAATCAGTTTCACTACCATTCAGGCTGACAGACCAATTATAAAAGAGATCGATTCTAAACGCAGCCAATAAAAAAAAAAGTTTGTACTAAAATGCGTACTCGACACAATCCGATCGACCGAATCGATTGACACCGATTGGTGACAACAGAGAAACAACCTTACAGAATTGATATCGAAACACGGACCAAATAATTAAGGAGTTGTAGACATGAAAGGAAGATGCAAACTCTATGGTTGTAGAAAAATTGTAAACAAAGCGCGCCAAATTGAATGCCGTAATTATTTCAGTTTCGTTTGCGGATATGAGTAAAGAATATGAGTGAAAGTGAGTGTCTAACTCCAGATGATATAAAAACAAACGCGAATGACAAATACAAGATCTGTTACCAGTAAAATCACGAGGAATATAGGTATGTAAAAACTGTAATCCTGTAGAAAAATTCAAGAGGAACAAAGTGTTAAGTTAAACAAGCTTTAACTATGTGGAGGACATATTCGTAATTCGTAATTTCTTTATTGTACTAACACAAGAATGACATACAGAAAACTTATAATAGATAGACAATGTACAAATGCGAGCTTATCGCTAACAAGAGATTTCTTCCAACAAACCATTACACACAAGGGTGTAACAGAAAGGGGCGTACAATATAATAAATACAATACATATTTTTTTCTTTTTATTGCCAATTCAATTCCAATTATTTCTAATACCAAATATTTCAATTTTCAATTCCATTAATAACATAACTAATTTCATTATTTAATTTTGTTTTTCTTATGTAATTACTTGTATAAATTAAATTGCGTAAGTACTTGAGCCACTGTTGTGCGTCCGCTTTGGCCCTGGCAGAATACCAGCGTCACAGATTCGTCTGTGACATTGCTGAGTCAGGGCCATTTCACTGCCGTGGTACAGTCACATAAACACACAGCTGTAGGTACCTACTGTTTTTTGTTGTTATTAATTATGTGTGTGTACCATGTCCAATTAATAAATGAGTTATCTATCTATCTATCTACAAGCCGAAAGAAGGTTGTTAGGGACATCATTCTGGACAACTTTCACTTGATCAGAGCAACTTTTTTTTCACTCCACCATTCAGATCAGCTGAGCGCTAGGCCCGAAATGTACTGAGTTAATAAAAATAAAGTTGCTCTGTTCAAGTCAGTCGGTCCCATAGTGAATGTTGTTCAGAATGATGTCCCTCTTTCCGCTTGTACACCCCATTTTGTTACACCCTGTATAGGTACATGTATGTTATTTTATTGATTACTTACTACTTTTCTCATAGAGAGTGATAGTAGAGTGTCCACCTCAGGAGTAAAAACAATTTTAAGCTTGAGTGATGTACTTTGAATCCCTCGCTCCCTCAGCATTCTACTTTAGAATCCCTCGGTCGCTCAGGATTAAAAACACTCTCGCCCTAAAAATAGTTCTTTACTCCCTTGGTAAACAATCTACTATTTATGTCCGGCCGTTTAAAAAATATGTGCCGAAACTTGGTAGTCTGATAAGGAAAGGAAAATTGTTCATACAAGGGACTACATCGAGAAGCGATCAGTTCCTTTATCACATCGCAAGGTTTTATGGGGTGTTTCAACAACGAGTATAGACTAGCTGACGCCGAGACATTTTTGTTAGGGGACAGATCGCACGGCAGCAAATCTATGATTGGCTGGAATCAGGTCAGTATTCCGTTGACAACAACAGCTTTGTCGGGCGGGGTTTTATTGGCACAAAAATTGCTCAAGTCGAGCCGCGCGCGCCGCATTCTTTGTGATTTACTGGGCTGTTTGTTTACGCAAACCTCTGTCCCCCTCCCCCCTCCTCGCGCCGCCCCGGAGCCGACTGTTCCAGCACCTTCCGAAAATCGACCATTTCCACCGCTACAATACTGAACATTCTAATGAAAATGATATTACCGTTTGAGAACTCAAAATGTCTAAACCGTACTAAGTTACAATCCCACTGTCTCGTTCTCAAACCCCTGTCTATACCGGTACTGTTTCAAGCAACCGGCAAATAATTATACATTTCGTTCCTTCTCCAGCAGAATTAAAGCCAAAAAACAACAATAAAACTATGGAGGCGTTAGCGGAGTTTACACGTTAACTTTTATCTTTAAGTAGAAAAGTTGGGGAAGCGTTACATTTTCCATCGCAGGGCGAGGGGCGCGGGGCGAGGGCGCCGGACGCGGAGCACCGAGCCTGACATTACCACAAATCTCAAACAAAGTTTTTTTTACCGTAAACCCATCGGCGGCGGCGGCGGACGGATCGCGCGGGTCCTTCTCGACTCGATATCGAGCTGGAACGAATTAAGGGGACGGAAAGTAAACGGAAAACTAATTAGCACTTGCAATTCAAACGCAATAAATTAAAGGCAAACAAAGGATGCGTAACGATTCGATTCCGAAGTAATTAAATAAATACTGATCAATAAATTGGAATTCACCTGAGAAGAGAGCAGATCTATCTCAATAAATTAAACATGAAGCCGTTCCTAAAGTGAAACTAATGTACAAGTTGAGCGGAGCAATCCATACCGTATACTACACGTACGTATGTGTAGTATGCCTCTACTGGTATACTCGCATAGTAAAGTTACGAGGCTGGAATTAATCTTGTACCATATAAGTAGTGTCTCTAAACTTGTTCATTACATTACTCCGCTAGTTGGAACTTTGAGGAGAGAGCTAATGAACAAACATCTTATGTTTTCCATCGATTAGCACCGCGCTCGCGCGTGACGCAGCAACAGTGAAATACGGAGCAAAATGACGTTAAAAGTGCCCCGCTGTTGGAAGAAAACGGAGGAAAAGGAAGGAGTCTTTGTGCTAATCCTTTTATCTAAGCGCAGCACGCGGCGAGGCCGGCCGCCCCGGCCCTAGTTAGCAGGTATTGCGGCAGGTAGTTACACACGGCTACCTGGCGAAGGCAGTATTCTCACTGAGGCTACTGAGCCGGGGACACACTAAGCCTATAAGCTTTTTTTTATCGCCTGTGAGGTTAGGCCTGTAATGTTCCACTGCTGGTTAAGCTATTCTTCTTTAGGTGTTATAGCCATCGGGTGAGTTTACTGGCGATTTTTGTAACTGTCCCAATGACCTTACAACTATACCGGGATTTAAAGACTCGCAGACAAATCCGTCGATGTGTTCAAAGCTTGTCAGAAGAAAGGTAACTGTTCTATAGGTGGGTCGATTTAATTTCATTCGTGTATGACACCATAATAATAATAACCATGCACAAAGACACATATTAAATCTTTGAGGATTAGTCTGAGTATTAAATAGATAAGAGCTATTGCTTTGTATTGTAATAAAATGTATTTTTCTTTTTTTCCTTATCTTAATTTCGTTATAATTCTACTTTAGCCTTAAAGTGAGAACCGCATACTCAAAAATGTAATATTTATTGATTACCTACTATTGGGAAGAAACTGTCTCTCAAGACACAGCTCACGCTAATTTGAGGGACAGGGCATTCCATGCATGATGTACATTTGTTTGCAAATAAACGATTTTTTTACTTTACTGTCACACTAATATCGTGAAATCGACTTACTTAATGGCTACTAAATTAGAGATTAACGCGATTTGGAAAGTTTCAAATAGGAGTAAGGAACAATGTTGAGTAGCGTTACAGCTGTCGTACGGCGATAGTGCGTTCCTAAATTAATTGATCATATCATCAGATCGAATTAGATTAATATGTCACAAAAATATCTCATCAAAGTAAGGCGCGGGAAACTGTAACTAAGTGCAGTCTTAATCACGCCGCGATAACAAAGGTACATTAAAAAGGTCTGGCGAGACAACAAATCTAAAGGAAAAATCTCCGCCTCCGAGAGCCCAGCGGTGATAAACGGGAAAAACTTTGGAACTAAATGGAGCATTCGAGACGTCGCTGGAGCGGCGTTGCTCTCCTAGAATAATACTTCTCTCTCAGAAATAACACTCATAGTCCGCTACGCTTAAAATCAAATGTAGCAGCTTCTTTCTGTGCTTCTAACGGGACGGGCGCCGCCACGTTTGACAAATACCTCGGGTACGGAAAGAGTGTTATTTCATTAAATCTCGTTCCCTCTGCTCACTTTGTACTCGTGTATGTAAAAGTGACGTCACCGAGATAGTTTCCTCGGAGACTTCTTGATTGACGCCAGCTGAGGCATTAAATTGAGTGTCCCGTGCGCCTTCCAGCCAATCTGCCCCGGATGCCCAGAGAGGCGCCTGATTGCTGTGAGATGTCGAGGCCGCTCGTCACGGACCACCCACTTGATTGACTCGAGACTCGAGGCAAGACTTGATTCCCTACCTTGACGGCTCGACCGTGTGACTCTTACCTGAAACGAGACAAACACACGCACATTAACACACAGATTCCAAGAGCACAAGAATTTCTGAGTAGCTCCTACATTAGCATAGAGAAATATAATAAAACATTGCTTTCAGGCTTTCAGCATTTCATTCGAATAAAAAGACAAAGCCGGGGAACGCGGTGCGTCGTCGGCACGTCGGGGAGCACGGGGCAGATTACTCCAATTTACATTATTACGAGTTTTCCGGGAGCGGGGTCTGATGAGGTTAATACCGACGACGCCGCCGCCCCGCTACCGCTTCATTGTCCGGCGGAGGCCGGACGGTGGGCGCCGGACTCGCCAAATCACGCTTCCCGCGAGATCCCACCCCACCGCGCATCGCCCGGATTATGTTGTATGAAAGTAATTGTCGCGTGTGTCGTGTGGACGCGCCACTCAGTTGTTTTGTTCCCAACTTTTGTAATTTGAATAATTTTGGCGCAGGCGCACCGGAGTCCGGCACTGAATTGCTCTCGGTTGGTGAACGATGTAGTCGAAGGATAATTGCTTGTACGTAGTTTTAGTTAGGCGACGGTATAACCTTTATGGACTTCTTGCTCAGAAATAACCATAACAACGTAAATGTAAATTTTCGCTCGACTCAAGCTCGACATCCGTGCTATTGTACGAGTGTACTCGTGTGTAAGTGTGTAAAAACAAAGCTACATGCCTACTCGTAACACAATAATCAGAAGTCTCACATAAAACTCAACTTTTGTTGTAACCATAAAGCTGGATTTGCATATTAATCCTATAAACTTTGTAAAACTCTGAGATGGAGTAACATCAAACTTTTGTGCCGCTTTGGCACATGAAATTGTTGGTGAATACGATTACCAGTCCTCTGCAATACAGAGGGGTACAGCTATCGAGTATGCACGTGCTGCTTTCATTACAGTTCACGCTCCGTAAAGCGCGTCGGAAAATCTCCTACTTTTATGTAGATATGAAAACCAATTTCACTCAGAGGGCAATATCATAATGGACCGGAGTGCGGCTCGCGACGAGCTCTGGCGAGCGCAGGCGAGGCGAGGCGAGGCGAGGCGAGGCGAGGCGAGGCGAGGCGAGGCGAGGCGAGCATGTGAGTGTAGCATCACATTCACGTAACCCGGTGGTGTTAACCGCCGATAGTTACAGCATCCATTCCCCACAAAGAGGGATTTTGCAAAAATATACTCATTTCCTCGGTTCACAAACAAAACGCGCCATTTTGAATGCCTGCATAACCAACGAAACAATAAAAAGTTTTTCATTTAATTTCAATCGATTTAGTAACTTTAAATTACGAAAAAGTTCATCCCCTAGCCGGCGGCGGCGGTGTGACTATACAGAAAGTGAAATAGGATAATGCCGCGAAGACCGTTGAAGTGATCTCATTGGAACAAACTTTCTCTATCACCCAAATTCGGAGTGTAATTTGCGAGCGGGAAAGTTTCACCTTATCACGACTTCCACGTCGAGTGTTTTCTAGGAATTCCTAATTTTATTCACTGAATACAGAAGTTCTTGGTCGTTGTTTAAATAAAAGTATAAATGCAGCGGCTGAAAATTTACGATAGAGTAATCTCTTGCAAGTCTCTAATTTTCTCGTTTCACTATAGTGTTTTATCATTTCTGCAGAAGGTGTTGGTGAATAATGAGTTTTATTTTTTGGTGTCTGTAGGTCGAGAGTGGAACAAGAGGTGGTGGACGCTCAGATGTCGCAGGCGGCTGGCGGCGGCGAGGCGTGCTCGCTCCGTGACTCCTGTCTCCTGGTTCCGCTACTAAGTCATATCTGACCCTCCAATCACAACAGACTACTTTTATTCCTATTTGTTATCTGTCTCGACCAAACACAAATACTCATTCTAAAAAACCCTGGATGCACAAATGAAACGGCTTTATAAACTCGAACAAAAATTGTATATTCAAGAGATTCTCTAAATCCTCGGAAGTAAATACAGACGTTCGAGCTTCAATGCTCATTGTGACAGACAATTTAAGAGTGCGGGCGAAACCAAAGACAGGATTAATCCTAATATTTGTACATTCGTCGATATTTATTTCTCGCCATGCAGTTATTGTGATTTCAATATGAAGGCTTATTTCACTAAAACCTGAAATTGCTTAAACTGGCCTAAACTGATATTGAGAATTAAAAAAACACCATGATGTCCCCGGAGTCAACATGTGTGATGTATTCAATCACAGTCATATGTGCAAGCAATGGGCATCGTAACACCCATTTTTTTTATTCTATAAATCGAAAATATAGACAAATATAAGAAACTAATTTGAATATTTTTTAATTTTTTGATGTCATTATTTTTTATTAATTATTTAAAATTTCTGAATTTTGTAAGTATGACGTCACCACTGGCATAATTAGGTAAGTTCCTTTGCATTCAATCATGCTTTTAAAAAGTAAAAATACGTTGACGTATGACAAATGTCAACAAGAGTTAATATTTAAATAATAAGTCGTTGTTATCCGATGTCGGTAACGAGTTATAACATTTTAATTTCTAAAATTGCCAATAACCAAGAATTGAATTGAGTTTATTGATCTTTTCATGTAAATACCAAGCCAGCGAGCGTCTCGTTCGTAATCTTACTTATTCAAACTAACTGGCAATGAGTGATAACTTTGTGAAAGCTGACTCGCGAAATCTACCGAAGGTGGAAAATATTATGATTATAGAGTATGTGGCAACAAGTAGCCATCATAACTTGGCTGAAATAAGGGGAGCAAAGATCCTAATGTAAGTTAACCATGGCGCGCATGGTCGCCCTCAGCGTCCATGTCGTAGCACCCCCTCGCACAAAATTATCAGAGCCCGGGTTGCAAGGAATAGTCTTGGATTACAGACATAGGTACAAATCACAGTGTCTTTATTTTTTTTAGGTCATCTCGAGATTCTTATATTAGTACTGCTTGATTATTTTAGTATTATTCGGATGTTTATTTGTTGCGATGCGAAGGTTATTTTCAGCGGTCATTTCTCTGTTTGACACTTTTGACAGTTGTTGTTGTTGACAATTGTATTTTTTTAAATATTTGTAGGCAATGGAACTACCGCATTAGAGCCAACGATGACGTATTTGAAAGAAAATGAAATTAACAGTTTTTGCGATAAATATTAATATTCCGTTTTAATTTTATTTATTTAAACCCCTTATAGTAATCAGTATCCCTATTCCTCTAAATGGTTTTCACTTTACGACAATCGATGCCTCCCTGATCAATGCCCATTGATGTGCCGCGGGTACGATTCCTATGTTTCCGCTTTTGTCGATTGCGAATCGGTGTCGGGCAGAGTCGGGCGAGCGGCCGACAATACACCTGATTCATTACTCGGTTCAATGTTGACAAAAGGTATGCGGACATCCTCTGGGAGCTGTGTTATATATCAGTAGGTAAAACTCACAATGTATGTATAAATAGCTTAACATAACCGCATTCAGTATTTATTGTGTCATATAATACGTCGTAGATTGCAGGTTACCTAAAGAGCTTATTACATTACGCTGTCGGCAGGGCACGATTTGTATAGACGTCTCACTCATGATGGAACGACTAGAAAGAGACAGGGCCCTGCCGACAGCGTAGTCTAATAGGCCCATTAGATAGATATCAAAAGCAAGTTTTACAACGCGACATGAGTATGTCCCCCCTCCTTCCCTCACTCCCGCCTCTCCTCCACCCCCGGCGCCCGCGCCGCCCGCGCGCGTCAGTAATTGGGAAGGCGGGCGCGCGACTGCTGAGCGTGCGATCATTAGCGTCACTCACCACTTGATGCCACCTCGCCGCTGCTCTGCTGATATTAAATTATTACAAAGCTCGCCTTGTTATTTCATTAGAGGACAGAATGATGATGTAACAGAAAGACTAACTATCGCTCTTAATTGTTTATTTGAGGAACAGATCACCGCTAAACAATTAACGATGTCCATACAAGCGCTTAACGCAGCTGAAAGGACCTCAAAATTTCATGGATCGGCAACTCAAGAAAGATACTAATCATCCCCGTTGTGCAATGTTTGAGGTCGTTGCTTCCCTCTCAATACAAAAATTGAGTTTAACTTAAATGTTAGTTGATCATATATCTCGTTCTATATTCAAATGTACCACAGCAGTTATTGCTGGTTCTATTTTTAGCGTGCGTGATCGGGCACAGTCGGAAGTGCTACGAGCGTAGCTACGGCCGTTACGAGCTACGCGCTACGAGGCTTTGTGGCTACACACACTTGTGCTATTCAGATTTAAATTCATTACTCTGTGCGCGGAGCAGATAGACTAACATGACAGTTGGATTCGCTCTTTTTTACTTTTAATTTTGCCTGCTCTATACTCCTAGTGTTGTAAAAAACGATTCAGTAAAATCTAAAACATCGATTCAATTAGAGAAATATGTAGGTGGAGCAGAATCAATGGCAATTATTTCGATGGGTAATATACCTGGTAGATAGGTACACAAAAAATTATGCTTTGAGGGTTAGATACCCATTTAACACCGTACCACAGCGATTTCTTAGTAAAAGCTGAATCTCATTATTGAAATATAGCTGAATATTTCAACAACTTTAGCAACAAAGTTACACGTAACGATTAAACAACTCGAATTATTATTCGTATAATCGTAACGAATGGATTGGCAACCGTGACTACAACACCATTTTTATGCCCTTAAGCGGCAACCCACCAACTGTCATGTTAGTCTATCTGCTACGACGCGCACAGAGTTTAGTTACGTTTCTGTGGATGATGATAGTAAGAAACCAAAGTTAACTGAAATTAAGTGTTATTGTTTTATGTTATGCTGTTATTTCCCTGAATTTGGCAAATGTATTAACGTAACGACTCTAATACCGTGTTAATAGCTACCTGTCTACATTCGGTACGAGGCAATTGCCATTTAATCACAGTTTCATGTTCACCGGGTTGAGTACTCGGCAGGTAATCCCCAGTCGGTGCGCTACAACTAAGCAGTTACAATATCAAACGTTCATTGCTGTTATTAGCTGTTCGAAACGAGAATGTGCGAGCCGGCGCGGCGTACAGGGAAGAGTGTAATATTGCGTTGCGCGTAATTAAGCATTCAAATGCGTGCAGTTTATGTAGTGCGGCCGGAGCGGAGAAGCTCGGCCGTTCAATTTGCCGGTTCACTTGACACAATTCGACGGCTGACTCGGGGACAATCGCCCTCGAGCCCTCGAGTCGGCGAGCGAGGAGCTCCTTATCTCTCGGCGGGTAATCTTTCCTTCCCTCGGCGGCAATAACTCCGAGTGGGCAGGATTACACGCGACCCCTCCATAGGTAAACCGCCTCAGTGAGCGTTATCGATTCCGCTCGGAACGCGAGGTGCGCTCATTGTCTCACTCGCCTCGATCTTTCTTGGCAGAGATAACTGGCGATGTGAGGAGTTGTATGTTTCGAACAAATCAAAGAGCTCTACGAGTCCTCGCTCTACGACGACGCTCGCAATGCTCGTTGTTTTGTTTAAGAAATATGACACAATATAAATTCAGAATGGAAGCTCCAGCGTGCTCGGTGAGAGCCATAAAATATAGATGAATCGCTCGAGTAGGTGCCGTTTTCAAATAATTTCGTTGGCGTGTAAATCCGTGCACGTAAATTCCGGTGCTGTCTGCGCACGGAAATTGAATCGTTTGAGACCTTTCCCTTACCTCGCCAATATATAATTTTGGCAACAAACCGCCGACGACCTTTTGTGTTTGATATCAACTTGATTTTAATAAGAGACAGATATTTTTGGGTAAAAAAAGATGATCATATTCAAAGACGTAATAAGTTAATATTTTTAAATATATTTGCAAGAAATTACGACTTGTTCATATTTGCCTTTATAATGAATATAATGAAAACAAAACTGCTTATTATAAAAGCAATAAGCAAAATTTATCAGGTAATTTATTCAGAGGCTTGAAGATAGAAACTGGGTGATGGTGGCAGGATCTTAACCGTTAACTGCATACTAACCCATATATAGTTTCATTGGTTTTGAACTTTATTGCCAAACAATAAGGTTGAAAATCGCGATGCATTTCGGGTAAGGCCATGCATAATTGCCGTACACACAACTTATTTACTCCAAAAAATACAATTCCAATAGTTGCGGCACAATAGTGAAGTGTAGTATGTATCGTGTTCATTTCTATTTACGTTCGGTGAGTGGGCCGAGGCGGTCCAGCGCGGTCCGGCGCCGGGGATATTTCAATTTAGCCGAAGACACGACCCGTGAGGCCGCCGCCCGGCACGGCACGGGTCGCTGGGCCGGAAGCCGCTGCGGGCGCCGCCAAACAGCAAACACCGCCTCCGCAATCTCGTGGACCATGCAGCACACTCGACCACGACAATCTACTCCGCGATTACCTCACACCACTACACACACACAAGCCGCGCCACTACAAACGGCTCAAATGAGATACTCCGCCCAATATCGGCTCTAGTGGCACGCTGATAATATCTGATATAATACAGCGGTGGCACGCGGGTGGATGTGATGCCAAATTGTTAAGGAAAACGGAATTGGTTGGAATCGTTAAGCCGCATAAAAATAAACGATGAACGAGTATGGTTCAAATGTTACTTTGAATTTAATCATTTACTTATCTTGCTAGTTGTTCGTGTAAACCGCTGTTCCGCGTTCAGTTCATAACAAAATGCACAGACTTTACAGAGTGCAAAACAATGAGCAGCTCGCGCTCGCAAATCAGCGGCAGGTGTTCGCCATTATTGAATGGACCGCGGCAATGCGACGCCGCATTAATCACACCTCGGATCCTTATGAATCACGACCTGTCAAAACCGCCTGGATCCGGCCGCAAGCTGGAATCAAGATGCATGAGAAGCTAAATCAAAATGAATTCCGTCTTGGGAAGAGGAACGTTATTTTCCGTCGCAGATAGTCACAGTCACCTGCATGAACATAAAGTAGTTATGCTCCGACTCTCGCTGTACCAACTACGAGTAGACAAGAGCGCATTAACAGGGTGGAATTATAAACTTGGGGTGCTTCATGCTACGACCACCTTTCGAAGGGCATAGTCTGACTGGAGTACAACAAAAGCAAACAATATTAATTGGACAATATCATTGAAAATGGTCGCAATTGCCAATTGTAAATACAAAAGGGGGTATATAACGAGTACTTGTATTGGTTGATACTGCGTTGCGCCCTGCGGTCACTCATCGCTAGTATTTTGCTCTCATTTTCTTTCTTTCGGAAAAGTAACGAACTGTGTAATTACATTACAGTCCGGGAGCGGGGCGGGCGCCGGGCGGCGGCGAGTCTACGGCGCGCATTACGACGGCTGCCGTTCCTATTTCTTACTTTGAAAACTCTGAAACACATTTTACGTTACACTTGTGTTCGCTCCCTTCATGTAGCTACTAACTATAGAAAAGGGCCAAATGAAAGGGACACTCTTCTCTGAAATTAGTTCATTTCCGCGCGTACAAAGACGAACTGTGAGAACGTAACGGCTAACGAACTAATTAGCGCAATTATCAATCAAGGGATCAGGGGCTTTCGTTGTAATATATTGCATCTTTTATGTAGGTAAGCCAGAGATCCATTTCATCAGTATTAGGATGAGAAGAAATATCTAAGCATGGAATACAGATTAATGTGCGTTCGTAAAACTACAATAAATCCCGAAGTAATATAAACGCGCTGTCGACATGGCTCGCTCGAACTCGGGGCGGGCGCGAGGGGGGGCGGGGAGGGGGCAATTTTTCTCTCCGCTGACAACATGATGTAACGCCAATATCGCACGCTGAACGATTAAGCCGCGCGAGCCGATATTTCAGACTTGCCCCTACTAACTGTCAAAGTGTCGACGATCTCTCCGCCGCGCTCGCATACTCGCACTGAGCGAGCGAGCGAGATACATGCGCTGACACATACACTTACTTCACATATACTTTTATAAATTGTACAATTCAAAGTACGATCTGAGTCGACTGTGGAATGCTTGGTCGGAAACACGCCACGATTCGTGATTCAGCAGCCGCACAATGGATCCGAGCTCGTACCTAAAGTCGATATAGCCTAAAATAAAACGAGTAATCTTGAAGCCGGCGCTCAGGGACAGCAGCATCGCTTCAAAGAGATAGTTGGCGAGTCGGATCACGCAGGCGAGCAATCACTCGATAATAAACGTGGCTCGGAGCGGCTGCACTGTACCGTCTCACGTACTGCTGAGTCCGCCGCGCCCGCGCCAGCCAGCGACGAGCGCCCTCCGACGCCTACAATGTTCCACTACAATGCAATAATGAAGCCAACTCACAAATGTATCCACTGTTTTGGCAACACCGCGATAAAACACGTGTGACAGCGACTTTATCGCCCGTCTTACACGTGACTCTCTAGTTTTTGCCGGGCAATCAAAAAATAAGGCTTCGGACACGACGGCGTGAGAGTCGATGATAAATGACGCGGAGCCGGCGCCACGGGGGCGTCGGGAGCTGCCGCGAAAAATACAACTGTCATCTTGACTGATGGTGAAATAAAACCCGCGTCATGCCCCGCTCTGCATGCCGAGAGCCTTTGTAATACTCTTTATAGTCCGACCCTTATTAGATAGATATAAAGGCGCTCCGAGCCAGGTAAGTACGGTAACCCGGTCGAATGATGAAGCTTGAGTGACGTTATAGTACCACGAACAATGAACACGACGGTATTTCGGCGACGAAATATTCGTCTTCGTATTCCACATCTCTCGCTCGTAATTAATATGGGATATGGACAGAGCAGCTGGAAATAATCATTTCTGGAATATACTGGCGTCGTCGGCGGCATCTCGGCATCTGCTTTCAGTTCGGTCTTAATCTAATTTGAAAGTTACAGGATCTTAGAAACACGGTTGGCTCGGGCCGCAAACGAGTTAGACGAAATGTCTCTGATGTAAATGTGTGTGCACGAATATACGAGTAAAATATACAACTTTTACTTGGTAACGAATATCGCAATATACTTTTAAATCGCTACAGTTCACTGACAGTTCACGCTATTTAAGCGATCGTTTAACTTATCCACCTGGAGGTGCTCATTCGTAAACGTCGAAGCGATCCAGCGCTCGGAGCTCGACGTGCCTCAAATTATTTTCGCTTTTCGATTCGAGCTGGATACTTATTTTCGAGCAGTATTCTAGGAACGCTTGATTGCTGTTTATTTTTTTATAAGCGATTGAGTATCACTTCCCCTCTATATCATAGTGGCTATAAGGTCCCATTATTAGACAACATCAGATAAAGCGGCCACGTAAGTTGAATCTTTTATTGAAAAAAAATCTGAGCCACGAGGCGAGGATGCTGCACTGAGAGTAATAAAATCCGAAGAAATTGATTGTTGCTATTGCGGTCACGTCGCACAGTTACTGTTTTCACGTCAGACGTAATAACGTTAGCAACAAAGTTATGTTAGTTACGTGCCGCGTTTACTGGCACCGTGCCTTACTGCTGCGGAACCCATCACGGCTCACGGCCGGCGGCCGGGGACGGAATCAATCAAGTTATCAATTACCACGACCCGGCACGCCCTGCAACTGTTATACACGTCCGGTGTGCTCTCGGAGCTCGTATATAACGCTAAATTGCGCGTGAATATGAGTTATCCCTTCAAATAAAATCCTAACTTTTATTATGCCTATACTGATATCCGGTTGATTGAAAAGGGAAGGGTGAATTTTCGCGAGATATGTTTTCATCTACGCTGTAAAAATATAACTGAACTGTAAGTGGTACGGCTGTATGTGTTAGTGAGTTGGCTGGAGATCGGCGAGGTGAGTATCACCTGTGATTGATGTCGGTGTCCGGTGCGCTCGGGCTGCGAATATTTCATTAGCCGCGCTCGGCAAAGCCGGCCATGCATCATCGGGCAAGTGCGCGCGGGCCCCGCTCGCCGACCCCAGCGCCGCCGCCGCCACCGACATCAGCTTACCTACTATAGAAATTAATACCTAAACTGTCACCAAACTGTTGATATATGGTCCGCCTGAAACGACTAAATTAAAAAAGGCGGCCTAGTGAAGCACAGTCTTGTGCAAGGTTTGTTCAGTAACTATATTACCGAGAGAAACGGCTGTGACTGTGGCAGACATCAAAGGACAAGACGTTATTCAATTTTGTTTGTATCTTAGAATCAACAGAAAAACCTTTTATGCTATTTGTTTTTAGTTTCCGTCTTTCTGAAAGTCTCTCAGTGTGCTTAGGGTCACAGAAGAGAAAGATACTGCCTCGCGAGTTCCAAGTTTTTATTGCAAATCATATAACACCGTCTGCCTGTCCACGCCGGCCGCATAAGTTTACCTGTCTTTCTAATTCCATTAATTAGTCGAATGGTAACAGATCTTTCTAAGTGTCATAGCTCGTTGTATCTCTTATTCACCGGCCTTCTAGAAGTGTGCCTTTGTTTACCAGCTTCCAGAAGAGTAATACATAAGACTTGAAAAGCCTCCCACGTATACAGAATCAAGCCGCTTATGATACTCTCACAGGAACACATTAATTTTCCGAGTGTTTGTTTCTATACCCAAAGGAAACCGACCCCGCAGATTAGATTGGTACAGTCGTGTGAAATAGCACGTTGGTATAGGTACTCGTATTTTCCAATACAAATTAATTACGATTTAACGCGGAATAATTAATAATTAATTCAGTTTGAACACTGAAGACATATTTCGAGCCGCAACATCACGGTCACAGACAGCCATAATGATAGCCGACCTCCGAAAGGAGATGCACTCGAAGAAGAAGAATTAAACAGGACTACGACACATGGCTATATTATGGTCACACAAAACCACCACGAAGGCATGTAGGAACGAATAAAAATGACTTGACACATTCATAGTGTCCATAATCATCAAAATAATTTGCATTGATATATTTTTAACCGCATCTTGTATCGATGATTATGATGAGAAAACACAATAATAAAGACAAAGCTATGCATGTCATATGTGTAAGTTAACAAACGTCTCCTTAGGGTAACTAGATGAAAGTTTGTCGCGGGGCGGTGGCGGTGCGGTCCGGGGGCGGAGGGGGGGCGCCACGTACTGAAACTCCAACAGGCAAATCCGAGCACGCCGCGCCGCTCGCTCGGCCCGGGTTTATTACCCTACTCATATTTGCACAATTCGAGTGGGTGTTAGCGACCGACTGCGGAGCAGCTCAGGAGATATTCCACCGACTTAAAACTCCACATACGTGTCTTCGCCGCGCCCCGGGCGCTCCGTTTCCCCGAACACAGTTTTTTATCATCAAATGAATAGGCACGTTTTAATGTCCAGAACCCCGGCTAATGAATCGTTAACGGAGAACAAACGGTTTTTAGAAACGCCAGGCCAACTCGAGTGATTAAGTATCTCATTTAAATGCAGTAGTCCCGAGACGGCTCAGACGCAAAGGGAGCGCGCTCGCGGAAAACGGAAGACGGCTCTCCTTCACAAAAGGAAGGAGGGGTATTTAAATTAGCGTAGTCGCTGAAAAAGTGCACTAACAACATTAGTGAGAAGACAATGGGTGGCGCACAAAGAGACGGAGGAGCCCTAATCCGGGCGCTGCCGAGCGCGGCTGCAATTTGCAGCGCGCACCTACGGGCTGCTCGGAGCCGCCTGAGCCTTCAGACAACAACTTACACTCGCGTCGCGTCACCCACACGTCTCCCTACACTCTACGTAGGAACACAAAGTATCCGCGATGCGGGCACTACACAGAGGAAACACCGCTCCCGTCCTGCAAGTTTCACAACAAAAAACAACTTCAGGAGATAGTCAAAAGTTTTTCATGAAACAGCTGCGAAGAGTTTGTATTTGAACTGGAATTCCCAAGTCTGATGGTTATGTGTACTTCTCTATGTGCAGGGAGAAGGGGTTAGTTTTACGGTTCAGAAGTAAAAGCAAAGCTCAAATGACATGGCTAAATATTGTATGGGCACAATCCTCAGCACACTGCCTGCATCGTATTGTACAGCCGATACACATTCCTGGATGGCTAAATATTACCATTTCATTTTTCAAAAGTATCAGGAACTTGTCAATCTTGTAAGAGAAATTGTTTAGTTATCATCGAAGTCGTCATAAATGGTCGTCAAATGTATTTTTTCGTTGTA
Source organism: Argyresthia albistria (assembly GCA_963457715.1). Lineage (NCBI taxonomy): Eukaryota > Metazoa > Arthropoda > Insecta > Lepidoptera > Argyresthiidae > Argyresthia > Argyresthia albistria. The sequence goes on along the minus strand of OY735255.1, from coordinate 210,965 downwards.
CGGCTCTGGACAAAGCGTGGACAAAGAGTTTCATTGACGTGAGGGCTCTGGACTGTGGTCCTTCAGCTTTGTTATACTTTGTAAAATATAGCTTGAACGCTGCGACAGCTGTCACTTTTATGTGACTAGACCCCAGATCTAGTACGTCGATATAATTATCGATATTGCGGATAAATTTACAGGATGTTTCAAATACACGAAACAAAAGGAAGTTGTAACACTTTTGTTATTCTTTTTAAAATGGTTCACAGCCCAAATCCTCATTATCAAAGTCTGATTTGGACTAAAGCAATCTTGCAGATTAATAAAATCAGTTCCTGGGTACATTGAATGCTGTCAAATTGTACATCACGCTCCCAATCTTTTTGCATTCTCATCATTCATTCGTGTATTTATTTTACATACACTCTTATAATATCAATATATTGTTTCAAGCCAAGATCCATAACTTGTCTTGTACGATGAGTATAACACATCACTATTTACTAATAAAGTACGGTAACGATCGCAAAATATTTGATAGGCGACGTGTTTTTGATGACAGGATGTCACAGCGTCAAGCTATATTTTACAAGGTATAGCGCACGAGAAAGCGGTGAAATGACAGTGGTGAAATGACGTCTTACTGACATGTTTATGTTTGTTTACAAACTCCCGGGAAAATAAAATTAACAACTATTAATAATTTAATTCTTTCTTAAAAGTTCTACAACATAATTATAGACGAAGTATTTGTGAATAAATATTTAAATACTGTTGGTTAATAAGAAGTCTTTGTATGAACTAGTGATGTTTTTAGCCATCTCCTTTACGGTCTGATATTGGCCGAGAAGCGCACGGCCAAGTTCGGCCAGCTCCCAGTCTTCAGTTTTGGGAATAAATTCCCATGTTCATGAGTTCATGGTGCGCCACTGCAAGGCAAAGGGCTCTTTCCACTTTGTCCACTCTTGGCGATCCTGACCAGGGACCACCCAGTTGTCCAGCTCCTGATCCTGAGTCGTCCATAATGTTCATATAATTATATCAAACTCCTGATTCCAATCACATCAAGAAAAACGATTGCTGATGTCTTTTCGAATCGCAATTTTGTAAATAACATCCTTACAAGTACACGGAACTTGTTGTGACTTTATATAAGTACAGTATATTCGCATTTCTTTGTGAGTGCGTCTTTGTGCAGTCTGTAATGCGTTGTTTGTCGATGCGCATTGTTGTTGGTTCAATTTCTGCAACAAGTGCGGACCGCGGCGCGCGCGGACACTATTGCGCTTCAAAAGACAATCGACGTTGTTCAAATGCATTTTGTGGTAAAAGAGCATCTTCAATGTTCTTTAGCGGTAAACTATACAATAGGACATAATGGGTTGGATCGTTCATTGTCATTTGAATTCACCACAACACCCCCTACAATGTACTGATTTAAATTAAACCAAACCGCACCTGTCAGTTGACTTACCGCACCCTAATTACAAATGTAAAATGAACACACACTGACCCTAATTACAACAAACAAATGTCTAAATTTAAAGTTCAAAAGGCAACAACGCACATAAATCCGTCGAAACAAATTAGGAACAACATTAATAGATCCCGGTATCCCTGTATCCTGCAAGTTACCCACAATAAGCAGAATGTATTAGTGTTATTTATCTTAGCTCGCGCGCCAGCAAAGTTTTAATTGCAAGCGCCGATACAATTTGCCTACAAATGAATTTATTCGCTGAATCCGTAGTGCAATCGTGTGCGGGATCCGGCGGAGGGGGTGAGGGGCGGGCGGGGCCGCGCGGCGGATCACCCGCATGTGTAGAGCCGCTAATTGTGGGTAACGGTGGAGCCTCCGCCGCCGCCACGCCGCCGCCACCGCACCGCCCCAGCTCCGCTGCGCGCCACTAATCACTCTGACACACCACTATATCGATAATCTGCGGCGAGGATCAATACGCTCTATGCCGCGTTCGATGTGCGATGTTTTGGTTCCATTACGACATCACTATTTATGCAGCCCTCCTAGTATATCACTATTCATGTAGCACTTTCAGCCGTGTGTTACACTGTATCAATACATATAGGTCAGCCCAAACCCCCAATGGGCATCGTAACACCCATTTTTTTTATTCTATAAATCGAAAATATAGACAAATATAAGAAACTTATTTGAATATTTTTGAATTTTTTGATGTCATTATTTTTTTATTAATTATTTAAAATTTCTGAATTTTGTAAGTATGACGTCACCACTGGCATAATTAGGTAAGTTCCTTTGCATTCAATCATGCTTTTAAAAAGTAAAAATACGTTGACGTTTGACAAATGTCAACAAGAGTTAATATTTAAATAATAATTCGTTGTTATCCGATGTCGGTAACGAGTTATAACGTTACGTTGACGTTGTCTTTCTTGTGGGTTAGTAAGTATTTAACAAAGAGACTAAAGAATCCTTATTCCTTACTTCCAAGTGATCTTCACAGCAATACTGTGTGTACACCTTGAAATATTCCGCCTTAGCTTGACGACACCATTTTTGACGCAAATCTTCTCGAATGCGTACAAACAGTTTAGTTGGGCTATTTTTTCGAATTGTTTTTGCAGTTTGGAACGAAGCACTCTCTAGATCCCATGATTATTTTAGTATTATTCGGATGTTTATTTGTTGCGATGCGAAGGTTATTTTCAGCGGTTATTTCTCTGTTTGACACTTTTGACAGTTGTTGTTGTTGACAAATGTATTTTTTTAAATATTTGTAGGCAATGGAACTACCGCATTAGAGCCAACGATGACGTATTTGAAAGAAAATGAAATTAACAGTTTTTGCGATAAATATTAATAATCCGTTTTAATTTTATTTATTTAAACCCCTTATAGTAATCAGTATCCCTATTCCTCTAAATGGTTTTCACTTTACGACAATCGATGCCTCCCTGATCAATGCCCATTGGTAGCCATTACCTAATACGAGGAATATTTGTATGTATGTTGGTGGTAATAAATCGATCGAGCAGCGAGGTCTCATAACTGAAAAATCGCGTATTTACGAGTTTTCATGCTTTTCTTATACCCGTGCAATAGGATTGACAATTTCACTTTAGTACAATGAAAATAGGGCATAAATTCCAATGAAAATCAAAAAGTTAAACACATTGCGACCTCAGACCACGTGACACTTTTTGGTGCGTCTTCGGAAAATTCACACAAAAAGGTATCGTTAAAATAAGGTCGAATCTAAGTTCATCATCTGCTATTCAACCTTCTTGCTTGCTACTAAGCAAACAGGCGCTTTGTTTTCCTCGTGAGTGTTAGGCACAAAATGCCTGTTTTCTTCTCTTTTGCAGCTGTTCAAAAACAGTGTTTAATTATCGGTGTTAATGCAGTTTGATGATACGAATATAATGTTTTACTGTGTTTGTACCACCAACCGCTGAGCAAAGCTCAGATATTACTGGAAGAATAGGCTTGTGTGTGGCCAAGGTAATCCAATAAATCTAGGAAGAAGTCTTAAGTTGAAGCAATACAAAATGGCTTGACATTCTCAGAATTGTATATTTCCAGCAGATATATTTTATAAAGTCAATTTTGTACAAAAAAAAAGACAGCATTTGATGGCACTTTTACATGACGTCATTCTGTTGTTATTTCATAGAACTCTGGAACAAAAGTTCCGTTTTGACAGTTCATAAAAAGTATTTTGACTTTACAGGCCACAAGCCTATTCTTCACATTTTTTAAATAAAATAAATGCGGGGTTGGGGATGTAATCAAACATTAAAAAAGTTTAACCTAATAACTACCTTATTATTTACAGCAAAATTTTGTTTAAAAAATCGCCGCAGAAGATTGTGGCTAATATTTATTACATGGGTTTATTAATTCCTATTTGCTATATCCGTTACTCTGAGATTGCTGAGTTAAATAAATACTTTGATATTGTTCATTCCGGCTTGCACGTTAAATGATCTCGAGAGAAGTCCATGCTCGTTTCAGAATATCCTCTAGAGCTCAAAAGGTACTTGTAATAAAGATAACAACTTCGCATCTGGATACAGACTTGGTTCAATTGAAAATGAGATTACAATTCCGAAGTGAAAGGGAGGCAACAAAATGTGTTTATATTCACGGTTCAGAAAATAAACTTTAATCTGACTTCATATCAAGGAAAATGGATTTTATATGATGTGATATGGTAATATAACGAGCTGTCAACAGTATCATGCATATAAAGTTATACTTGTACGGGAAGTAAACACGTCTCAGAAAGGACGCACTCGTAAATCTGGAGGTTTTCGCTATGAGTTTTTTTAAGTTGTTTAAGCAGGGGCAACGAGCGCCGGGAGTCAGGGCGGGCGGCGGCGCGGCGGCGGGACGGGAACGGTGCATTCAGGGCAGCGGGACGGGCACAGCAGTCGGTATCCGGCCCAACAAAAGGGTGATAGCGGTACGTGCGTAAATCAAACGTCGTACAATAACAGCCTCCTCCCTCCCCCTGCCCGGCCGCCACCCCACCGCCCGCGCCCGCCCGAACCCTTGCCGCCGCCGGCCCAATAACCAGCGGTCGGCTCTCATAAATCTGCCACAGTGAAATGTGCCCGCGCCCAGCACCACTCGTCCACAGCCGACTCACACCGTTGATATCTGTGCCAATAGGTTTCCAGTCCCGCGCCCGCCCGACCCAGGCCGGGGTCCGCCGCCGCACGGACAGGTAAAACGACTCAAAACGTGACCTTTCACATCAAACCCGAATCCTTTTATTCGACCCATTTGTTTTAATGTTAACGGATCCGCGTGCTATTATTGCCGTTATTTATGAGTAGGCTCACAATATAAAAGCGTTTAAACTGAAATAATGAGTTCATTTTATTACTGCTACATAATATATAGAGTCGTAAAGCAGAGTCTGTATCTACACGGAGCAGTCGGCGAGGCGCAGCATCTCTCTCGGACGGCGCACGATACCATCGCAGGTTCGCTCTATCGCTGCAATTAACGCTGCACAATGACCATATAAATCTTCCGTGAATACAGTGCTCCGCGTATATCCTATTCCAGCAGACATTTGCAGAGTAAGCCGAAGCAGCTTCTATGTGCAGCTCGTAGGTAGTTAGTTACCTTAGCGAAAGAACGAAAACGCGCTTCAATTTTTCCCTGCTGAGATGAGATTGTGTCCATTAATAAACATAGAAGTCGATGTTGGCACAAGGAAGAGTAATGCCGGGGCGGAGCGGGTCGAGGGCGCTGGCTCTAATCTCACCTATACGTCTCGAGCCGAGGAACAAACAAGCCGCGAGCTGAGATATCGTTACGAATAAATCAATGTTACGACGCGTTAAAATATTTAAGCTGGTGGTGAACGCTGGCAGCCGCGGCCTGGGTGCTCGAGCGCCCCGGGTGGTGCCGTGAGGCAGCGGCGGCGGCGGCGGCACCTGCCGGGCTGAGCCGGTAATCGGCTCCGGAGAATTAATAGCGACAAACAAATCCGAACTGTGACCCGGAGAAGGAGTCTTGAGATAATCCTGAATTACGTCCCGGTTAAAAGTAATGTCACCAATATTTTATAGCCAAGTCTAGAAATAGTGACTTGGATTTGATTGTATTAACTTTACGAATAACTAAAATATATCCCCTTTAGTGTAACGCAGCACTTTGCAACACTAGATAAAGCAAATACGTATATTTCAGCAACGTAACTGTCGAGTTGCACTTACAGCAGTAGATTCAACTGCACGAGCCGACACCGAAATGCATTTACATACTCAAACACCGATCACTAACGGCGGAATCGAACCTATCTCATTGAATTATGGCATCTAAAGTAGCTGAATTCGCTTTGTGAAGTGAAATCAAACAAGCGCGACTGTACTCGTGTGCGCGAGACGTGATATAACTCCGGCGAGCGCGTCTCGAGCGCGTAATTTACGAGAATGATTAGCCGGAAGCTTATCGCGTCTCGGTAATGTATCGTGAAAGTGCCATAGAAGTTTTACAAGGGCTCGTTAGGGGAGCTGTAACGATAACCGCGCGAGATAACTGTTTCTAATCAGACGTAATGACACGGCGGCGCCCCCGCCCGCCCGTCCCGCCCCGCCCCGCCCCGAGTGAGCTGCAGCGACCTCCAGCCCGCTTCTCTAATTTCATTAAGTAGATAACACACCCAGGACCTGTTCCCTCGCAAAGACAGTTACTTCCCGCATAATTGTATCTCCTGTCGTATCGCCGAGAGTACGCGGCGACTCGACGACACGCTCGCATACTAAAACACGGAACATGGGCATATGCCAAAAAAGTTTGCGGCCATAAACTTCTCGCTGGGGATGAGATGCAGAACTCGTCGAATTAAATTTAGTTTCGATTTTATAAGGAACTTTCGGAAGCCGGAGAGGATGGGTGAGTCTGATAGGACGATATACCTACGCGGAAGTAATAAAATAAAACGATTTTACATCTCCAGGGGGAAAGAACGTTCTTGTAGAAGGGAAGACTCGATCGCAACTTCTCATTGTGCGATAAAATCAGGAACGTTTTACGACAATCTTCAAATCGATTACCGTTAAACAACAATCTTAATGTATATATGAGTTTCATTCAAGTTTCTTCATTCGTATTGTTAGCGGGGAAGGATGTGGAATGCATCTGTGATTACAAGTACAAGATTTCAATGAGAGTTTTTGAAGCAAAACGGAAACTAATAACAAAGGTTAGGCCATATTTAAAGGGTTTACAGATGTCTAAACCTTAATATATCAGACAGACAGACAGACACTCTCTCCGCAAAGCAATATGATCAAAGGAAACAATATACTGACACTATCCACTGGTGGCAGTGACTTGGTCCCTAGTGGCAGCGGTCGCCACAAAAAGAGGCTTGGAAAACTACATACGCATGTGTTGTATGTGGTGAAAGCGACATGATGTCTGATGTCGCCGGAGCATGACTCGTCAGAGATTTACAAACAAAGCCGAGTAAATACACGAAAAACGCACGACACGGCAACTGATGGAATGTTTCAAAACGCACGACACGGCAACTGATGGAATGTTTCAAAACGCACGTCACGGCAACTGATGGAATGTTTCAAAACGCACGACACGGCAACTGATGGAATGTTTCAAAACGCATGACACGGCAACTGATGGAATGTTTGAAAAATCCGGCTTTGTGGCGAGCAATCCTCGCCATTTTTAGCTGGTAGATTTTCAGTAACTAGCTGGAGGAAGCTAGTAACCCGGTTACAGCAAACGGCTAATGATGAAGTGCCCTAGACCACAGATACTATAATATTATACTAATACAGATAGACCACCTAGAACGAAATATGACACCGGCGTAAACTGAGATGCTACGGAAGCTTCTTTAGTTCGTGGCCATTATCGCTTGGTGTAGCACAATCGAAAACTTGCAAATACCACGAGATGGCGCTAACATATATATAGGATTTATTCTAAGATTAGCGCCACCTAGAAGTATGTTAACTGAAACCATGGCGTTTAAAGTACAAATCTTACTCCTCACGCCATCTCTTTTTTACGAATGGTTACTGATTCTAATATGGGATGAGCACCCCGTGCCTAGACTAAGCGAACGACGCAAGAGATCTTATAGCTAGTTTAAGGAACACCAGTCGAATATTAGACGTCGTGCCTATACATGGGCACGTACGTGTACGTTAAGATAAGACGATGGTGTGACGAGTCGCGGTATGTATCTGGCAAAGGCTATGAATTGATTGCTGGGCATATTCTACCCTATCGAAATTAATAGGATTGAGTATCCTACAAGACTTCAAAAAATCTAATGTGAGATAAGAGAATACTGCTCTAGCTAGATACTAGATAAGCAAACATGAGGGCATGTCTAAGCATACATATGTAAATGTCACATAACCAACCTCTCAGAGTGGATAGGACACAATGTTTTCCTTATGGAAATGGGAGCCCATAGCGGTGTGTCGTCGATCCGGACCGAGCACCAATTTCCGGTGGTATGAAAGTCCTCGGACGCGGAGGAAAAATACCTTATTGTTTGGACGCAAACTGTTAGTGATTTAAAAGGGATTGTTGGTAGGTGCTCTGTTTGTAATATCTTGGGCGGCGGCGGCGGCGGCGGTGCTCGCTGCGCCCCCGCATAATGAACCGGTCACGTAGCCACATTTCGTATTATTTCCGTGGGACGCGCCGCGTGACTCGAATAAATGTTCGCGAGTGCTCGCAGAGTGGAGCCGCGAGCCTCCTCGGACCCTCTGCAAATAAACCGCTTCACGCATGACTCCACAGCGGAGATTCATTATTCTAACGCTCGCCGAACGATTCTTATAATAAAAGGAACGGTTCGCTTTGATGAATAATTTTTATTTCCAATCTAGTGAAATCCTTGGGGTTTATTGAGGTTTTGTTTTTGCTTATGTTTGTAATGCTGAATTAAATATCGGCATTATTAGACTTTTCGATGTCGAACTTCCCTTACAGACATTTCATAGTCGACTAATTATGTACTTTTGGTTTAAGATCTTTGTTTGGTATTTATATCGCCAATAAACGAAACCTGCTCCAAATATCGAATAAAGATCTAAAACGAAAAATCACTGCAGGTGCATCTCGTTATAAATTATGAAATCATCGCATGGTATGACATACTCGTACGAAGCAAGACTAATTCAAACAATACTTAGTATGAATTAACGCAGGTAACTAATTACATTCTCGAATCGAATAAACTATACCAATACCTAATATAAACCATCAAACGCTACGACTCTTCCCTCTCAGCGCTACGACGACGTACGTAGTTGACTGCTACGAGATTCGTAGCACGTCGTAGTCGCGTTCTTTTGAATCCACATCTCCTATATCTAACTGAACCAACATTTTCATACACAGCGAAGTTTGACGACGAGAGGTTACACTTCATATATTTATATTTTTGATTTTCATCATTTATTGAAATAATCGATAGCAAAATCACCAAGGTTTGTAAACCAGATGTTCATTTTAAGTTTATCCTTAACAGGCAGCCATATTACGAGGCTAATATCCTTTATATATTTTACGAGCCACTTACGAGTACATGTTCATGTTATGAGTTGGTACAAAAAAGTCATCAGACAAACGAGGTCGAGCCCGCGACAGCTGCTGCGCCCTTCCCCCCACCACCTCCCTCCCCCCCGCCTTGTATTAGACGGAGTTTATCCTGACTTTTATACCCGACAATCAGCCCCGGCCGCTGCCGCCCTAGGACCTACACTATTCCATATTATGAGTAGGTCACTACTCATATTTAAGGACAGGAAGACACAGACCGTTATCCCGGAAGAGTGTAGTGGTAGGCAGAGCCTGAAGAGACCTCCACTTGCTGCGATCCTGGCATACATCTCTCGCTTCTTCAACATTTATAAGTCTCTTCATAAATGCTCGCCGGTTTGCAATCGGCTAAAATACTGTAATTTTCGTTTAATTTACCTCCTCACTATGTGTTAGACCACTGTGGGAGAACAGGCGGAGGAAACTTCTTACCTCCTCACTATGTGTTAGAGCACTGTGGGAGAACAGGCGGAGGAAACTTCTTACCTCCTCACTATGTGTTAGACCACTGTGGGAGAACAGGCGGAGGAAACTTCTTACCTCCTCACTATGTGTTAGACCACTGTAGGAGAACAGGCGGAGGAAACTTCTTACCTCCTCACTATGTGTTAGACCACTGTGGGAGAACAGGCGGAGGAAACTTCTTACCTCCTCACTATGTGTTAGACCACTGTGGGAGAACAGGCGGAGGAAACTTCTTACCTCCTCACTATGTGTTAGACCACTGTGGGAGAACAGGCGGAGGAAACTTCTTACCACCTCACTATGTGTTAGACCACTGTGGGAGAACAGGCGGAGGAAACTTCTTACCTCCTCACTATGTGTTAGACCACTGTGGGAGAACAGGCGGAGGAAACTTCTTACCACCTCACTATGTGTTAGACCACTGTGGGAGAACAGGCGGAGGAAACTTCTTACCTCCTCACTATGTGTTAGACCACTGTGGGAGAACAGGCGGAGGAAACTTCTTACCTCCTCACTATGTGTTAGACCACTTTGGGAGAACAGGCGGAGGGAACTTCTTACCTCCTCACTATGTGTTAGACCACTGTGGGAGAACAGGCGGAGGAAACTTCTTACCTCCTCACTATGTGTTAGACCACTGTGGGAGAACAGGCGGAGGAAACTTCTTACCTCCTCACTATGTGTTAGACCACTGTGGGAGAACAGGCGGAGGAAACTTCTTACCTCCTCACTATGTGTTAGAGCACTGTGGGAGAACAGGCGGAGGAAACTTCTTACCTCCTCACTATGTGTTAGAGCACTGTGGGAGAACAGGCGGAGGAAACTTCTTACCTCCTCACTATGTGTTAGACCACTGTGGGAGAACAGGCGGAGGAAACTTCTTACCTCCTCACTATGTGTTAGACCACTGTGGGAGAACAGGCGGAGGAAACTTCTTACCTCCTCACTATGTGTTAGACCACTGTGGGAGAACAGGCGGAGGAAACTTCTTACCTCCTCACTATGTGTTAGACCACTGTGGGAGAACAGGCGGAGGAAACTTCTTACCTCCTCACTATGTGTTAGACCACTGTGGGAGAACAGGCGGAGGAAACTTCTTACCACCTCACTATGTGTTAGACCACTGTGGGAGAACAGGCGGAGGAAACTTCTTACCTCCTCACTATGTGTTAGACCACTGTGGGAGAACAGGCGGAGGAAACTTCTTACCTCCTCACTATGTGTTAGAGCACTGTGGGAGAATAGGCGGAGGAAACTTCTTACCTCCTCACTATGTGTTAGACCACTGTGGGAGAACAGGCGGAGGAAACTTCTTACCTCCTCACTATGTGTTAGACCACTGTGGGAGAACAGGCGGAGGAAACTACTTACCTCCTCACTATGTGTTAGACCACTGTGGGAGAACAGGCGGAGGAAACTTCTTACCTCCTCACTATGTGTTAGACCACTGTGGGAGAACAGGCGGAGGAAACTTCTTACCACCTCACTATGTGTTAGACCACTGTGGGAGAACAGGCGGAGGAAACTTCTTACCTCCTCACTATGTGTTAGACCACTGTGGGAGAACAGGCGGAGGAAACTTCTTACCTCCTCACTATGTGTTAGACCACTGTGGGAGAACAGGCGGAGGGAACTTCTTACCTCCTCACTATGTGTTAGACCACTGTGTTAGACCACTGTGGGAGAACAGGCGGAGGAAACTTCTTACCTCCTCACTATGTGTTAGACCACTGTGGGAGAACAGGCGGAGGAAACTTCTTACCTCCTCACTATGTGTTAGACCACTGTGGGAGAACAGGCGGAGGAAACTTCTTACCACCTCACTATGTGTTAGACCACTGTGGGAGAACAGGCGGAGGAAACTTCTTACCACCTCACTATGTGTTAGACCACTGTGGGAGAACAGGCGGAGGAAACTTCTTACCTCCTCACTATGTGTTAGACCACTGTGGGAGAACAGGCGGAGGAAACTTCTTACCTCCTCACTATGTGTTAGACCACTGTGGGAGAACAGGCGGAGGGAACTTCTTACCTCCTCACTATGTGTTAGACCACTGTGGGAGAACAGGCGGAGGAAACTTCTTACCTCCTCACTATGTGTTAGACCACTGTGGGAGAACAGGCGGAGGGAACTTCTTACCTCCTCACTATGTGTTAGACCACTGTGGGAGAACAGGCGGAGGAAACTTCTTACCTCCTCACTATGTGTTAGACCACTGTGGGAGAACAGGCGGAGGAAACTTCTTACCTCCTCACTATGTGTTAGACCACTGTGGGAGAACAGGCGGAGGAAACTTCTTACCTCCTCACTATGTGTTAGACCACTGTGGGAGAACAGGCGGAGGAAACTTCTTACCACCTCACTATGTGTTAGACCACTGTGGGAGAACAGGCGGAGGAAACTTCTTACCACCTCACTATGTGTTAGACCACTGTGGGAGAACAGGCGGAGGAAACTTCTTACCTCCTCACTATGTGTTAGACCACTGTGGGAGAACAGGCGGAGGAAACTTCTTACCTCCTCACTATGTGTTAGACCACTGTGGGAGAACAGGCGGAGGAAACTTCTTACCTCCTCACTATGTGTTAGACCACTGTGGGAGAACAGGCGGAGGAAACTTCTTACCTCCTCACTATGTGTTAGACCACTGTGGGAGAACAGGCGGAGGAAACTTCTTACCACCTCACTATGTGTTAGACCACTGTGGGAGAACAGGCGGAGGAAACTTCTTACCACCTCACTATGTGTTAGACCACTGTGGGAGAACAGGCGGAGGAAACTTCTTACCACCTCACTATGTGTTAGACCACTGTGGGAGAACAGGCGGAGGAAACTTCTTACCTCCTCACTATGTGTTAGACCACTGTGGGAGAACAGGCGGAGGAAACTTCTTACCTCCTCACTATGTGTTAGACCACTGTGGGAGAACAGGCGGAGGAAACTTCTTACCTCCTCACTATGTGTTAGACCACTGTGGGAGAACAGGCGGAGGAAACTTCTTACCACCTCACTATGTGTTAGACCACTGTGTTAGACCACTGTGGGAGAACAGGCGGAGGAAACTTCTTACCTCCTCACTATGTGTTAGACCACTGTGGGAGAACAGGCGGAGGAAACTTCTTACCTCCTCACTATGTGTTAGACCACTGTGGGAGAACAGGCGGAGGAAACTTCTTACCTCCTCACTATGTGTTAGACCACTGTGGGAGAACAGGCGGAGGAAACTTCTTACCTCCTCACTTTTAACTATTCTTTATGCGACTCGTGTTTGACAGTAAATTTCTTTGAAAACTGAATAAAGGACAAATTGATATTCCCAAGTAATATCAATGCAATAAAACAGCAACAAAAGAAACTCAAGCCATGAAAAAGAGACATGAAAAGTGACCTCGTAAGTATGGCACCGGAAATAAAATAGTTTTTACGAGCGATACAGTGCCGACGCCGCCTGAACGAGGCTCCGGGGAGGCTGTATTAGATGCATTAGCCCCGGCATTGTCCCGGTGCGCCCGCAAATAACCCATTCTTCTGCAAATAGCCCGAGCCGCGCCACGCAACACAGTCTCAGACTTACCTTCTGTGGACTTCCAAAGGCGGCAAACTAAACTAACTAACTAACTAACTAACTAACTAACCAACTAAGGGACAAATCTGATAGCTTTGCCCATCTCCTCCCACAGTAGACCAATGTAGAGAAGAGGCAAATTGAGATAATTTTACTCTCATATTTGTACAAAATTACAGCTCTAAAGAAACTTTGACTTTGACCACAGAAGAGATAATAGTACTCCGCTTTGACTTTAAATCCTATAGCTGCTGTCTGTGTTCGGTTGCCAACAAAGTTACCGTTTCTCAACTCGTTTGGTTAGTTTTAGTTGTGACGCCCTGTGAAATCGGTCTGCTTATGAATGTTTCACTCAAAAAACTACAAGCGCGTGAGTGTATCGGAACAATGGACGTGTCCGCAACAATTGAGGTGAAGTGGTGTAATTATTGTACAAAATGAATAAGGGCCGCGCCCCGCGCCGCCGTGATTACTCGCTCACAGCGAAACACTCTCGTCCGCAACACAAGATTTACTAACTTCATTTTCCTTAAATGAGCGGCCATTTGCTGCTTATGGTTTTTCCTGTTTTTACCTCGGAACAACATCGAGTTAAGAGCGGCTTCACTAATTTGAGAGCTGGTGACAAATGTACAGCGATGTCACGGTACTTGGGCAGTGAGCGGATGTCGTGTCAAATCGTTGAATTTCGAAACATACTTCAGTTAATATATCGCCAACATCTGGTAAATTGTAGGTAAAACTTGAAACATTATTCAAGGGATCATGAATGCCATGATTAGACGGAGCTCGACCAGATCTGTACCGATAGCCTTATACCCCAGCGGAGGGCCGCTGGCGATTATGATATAATAATAATAATAATAAAAGTATTTATTTAAGGAAAAAATGGTAGGTACATGCTTAAAAATGGTGGTTGACTGCTGCCATAACTAGGATAATAATATAACCAGTATTTATGGTTCGCGGGCCGGATCTCGTCCGAGGCGCTTTTGTTGATACGATTGTCATGTGATTGCTTCTCGATCGCAGCCGGCGGCGTATCCTAGCGTGTACGTGTGCGTGTGTACGATGCGGAAGTAACGTCACCTGGCGTTCCCGCGCAGCGCGGCCTGGTGCAGCGCGTTGAAGCCGTCGCTGTTGGTGAGCGTGACGTCACCGCCGTGCTCCAGCAGCAGCGCCACCATGTCGTCACGCTTCTTCGAGATCGCGTCGTGCAGCGGCGTGTCGCCCTCCGAGTCCTGCCGACAACAGAACACCACGTATTAAAAAAAATACATTTTCATCACATTTTTTCGAAAAGAGCTCAGGAGTAAAAACTATTTTAGCTCGAGTGATAAACGTAGGATCTTTCGCTCGCTCAGGATTCTACTTATGAATCCCTCGTTACACTCGGGTTTCAACTCTAGAATCAATCGCTCGCCCTAAATAAAAAAAAAACGCTCTGGCCTTAAAAATTGTTTGTTTACTCCCTTGGTAAACAAGCTACTATTAAATTCAGACACATACGTTGCTGTGTCGTGGGAACCAATTGCAGCGACATCGCAAACATCAAGATTTTTCCTTCTTCGTCCTAAGCCGGGATTCGAACCTAGGAACTCTCGCTTGAGAAGCATAGCCCTGACCGCAATGAAACAGAGGTCATTACCGGCATCAGTCTGTCGGTCGGTAAGTACTAGCCACCGCCACCAGTAAGAGAAAGTCTTCAGCAGGATGTTGGTACATACATTAGGTAATAGATCGCGTTTTTCACAGTGCCCTCAAACTGACAGCAAAGTCAAAGCAAAGTCATTGAGTCGGTTACGGTAAGCTGTATTTGCTCTGGCTTCAGCTTTGATCTGGCCTGATGCACTTTGCATCCCCCACCCGTAAGTCAGTATCCGCTGTACAAACACTGGGCTCAGTACCCTGCTGCGGACACGGTCCGACAGCTGCGGCGTCGCATTATAAAGCGTCGCCCATCTCGCGTATTGCGACAATTTTCTAAAACATCAAACCGCCCCAATTAATAATTGAGTCGGCGGAGAAGGCGTTTAGGGCGTGGATTATGAGCGACTTGCATATTTTATGAGTATCGCTGAGTAGTTGAGGCTCATCCGCGCCGCGAGGCGGCAGTGGCAGCAGCCAAATCAGAAACGGTGTCGAGTTCCGTAATGTAGGACGACGGAGAGCGGCGCAAAAAGCGCGGCCACCGCGTCATTATCATAATCACCGCCGCGCCGCCGCCGCCGCCGCCGACGCCGTCGCGCTTTGTGAGCGTGCATTAAGAGAGCTGAGCATTGTGCTCTGTCATTCCGCAATTAATTTGTAAGAGACTGTCCCGAGGAGTGATTTTCGCTCCCAAATAATAACAAATGGATAAGACAGCTGTTGGGCACATTGTCCAAACATTTCTGAAGATGTTTCTCTCTTAACAATCCACTTTGCTTTTGTTTCCGAAAGCGGCAAGTAATTAGCGTGTTTCCTTAAGTAAACATAGCTTTCTATACACTTGATGGACACTGGATCTATAGATAGGTACACAATTGATGAATGTACACGCTAAAAGCGCATCTGTGACCATAAACGCATGTGCGTATACAATATACATGTCAATGAACCATCACGGTCGACACCATTTAGAGAGCCGTAATTTAGTGCAAACTCAACCGCAGGCTCGGAGTAATTCCGTACAGAATAGCGGCATTAAATATTAATCGCATCGGCATATACGTGTTGGTAGGTATTGTATGTAGTGATTACAGGCCGTAACTCAGGCTCCGCCAGCCGCCCCCGCCCCCGCCACCGGTTGTAAACAATAAACAACACACACATGCCGCTGCAAATTCATACGTGAGGCAAATAATATGCACGACTTTCCTATCATTGTTATATCCCCTGAAACATAAAGTTAATCATTCTCCAAATATACGATAACTCTAGAGATTGACCGGAGAAAGCTTATCTCTCTATCAACGGTGCCTTAATCAGACAGTAAGCGAATACAACATGCACAGGGACAACAAACGTCAAGAAATGTCTAAAAAATGATGACTAATACATATTTAGCATGCAGCAGCAGAGAATGCGGTCAAAGTCGTGACGATGCATAGTCATGGCCAAGAAACCAAGTGGGAGCAGTCAACAACACTGTCTTTTAAGGCCACACGTGAAAGCGGAATGTGATATAATTCCGAAAATTTAGAAGGATTAGCTGGAAATACTTAGTAGATCGATCTACTCAACTACTGAACTGCGATTCTAACACTTCAACAAATCATTCTTGGAAATCCGAGGTTACTCAGACAGGTGAGCTAGTATTTCAAAGAAATACGAGGTGTTGGCTGCAGTGAACTCGTTTCAGCGATAATATCCGCTACAGCCCCGCCAGCCTCTCGCCTCAGCAGCCGGGCGGCGGCGGCGGCGCGGCGGCGCCTTGCTTCCTAGCATTATATAGCGCCGACACTAGGGAGGTACGACAATTCTAATTTAAATCCACACGTGAAACCAACAATCAACTTTTTACGATCCGCTGAAATATGCACGCGAAATGAAGCCGCAGAACTATTTCCTTTTAATACTGCCACAAATATAACTGCCATGAAAAATATTCATGGAACTCGTGATTGCACCTCAGATAAAGCGCGGACTCTATGAGGGACAGCGCGAGTAATACCGCGGCCATTTCACGGAGCAAAGAAGAAATGGACAATATGGAGTGCGACGATAATAAAACAGAAACAAGCTCGGAAGGCTGACAATGAACAAAACAAAACAACAGGGTAATTACTCAAAGATAAGAACATTGCGCGGGGCACGAACAAAAGTAACCCTCTTTGCGAGCAGGACGCTACGGGCGTTGATGCCGGCACTGATACGAGTATCTGTCGCAGCCGCCGTCCCGCGCCGCCCCCGCGCCGCTCCCGCACCGCTAGCCGGCAGGTACACGGCAGGAGCGTTAAAAATTCGTTAACCTTGATTAAAATGCCAACGCGTACCATTATTATGGATGAACAAAGGGCGACAGGTTTATCACAAGAATTAATGCAGCACTCAAAGCAAGCGCTCGCACTCGAGCGACGAGAACAAACGCCGTTGTCCCGTTCGACCCGAATATAAATTTGTAATTTGTAAATTAATTAATGAAAAGCTAATACCTCAGGAAATTTGGAGACATCATGAGGAGCCGCTTTTACACACTCGTAACGTAACTGGGTTCAGATCCCCGCCCGATGGCGACATTACCTCCAACTCCAAATTCTAAGCCGTACACCTATACATCTATGCATATTACCAACAGACGAGTAGATACTTATAGGTATAATATACTGCACGCCACTAATCAACAGAACCAATGTGATGCAAATTATGTTTATTCGATAACAGTGATATAATAAATTATAATTATAATTTTATTGCATCATTAAAGGTAGCATAGCAACTTAATTAATACAGAGCATTTGTGTCAGACAAAACAGAATCATCTGAACCTGAGCTAGGATTCACCTGTATTTCAGATTCAGCGCACTTCCGAGTTACATGTTACGTGCTGGTGATAACATAGATTGAGAACCAGTTATACATTAATTTAATCTCATTTAAAAAGCCAAATTTAATTTAATAAATTTATAGAACACGTTACACATCTAAGAAAAAATATATTTTAAAAGTGCGAAAATTTAAATTAATACATTACAAATAACCGGCCAAGTGCGAGTAGGACTCGCGCACCAAGGGTTCCGATCGCACTTGGAGAGCGTAACACGTGTAATTAGGTTTCCACATAAAAAATTAAAGTGTGATGTCATCCATGTAAACCAAATTGAATATTTTTTTGGAAAGACAGAAATTTGTAGTTTTCAGATTTTTCCCTTTACTTGTGCTATAAGACGAGTATTCGAGTCAAATTTCATGATTCTAGGTCAACGGGAACTACCCTCTAGGTTTTGATTACCTTGCGAATATCAAGCAATTTCAGCAAAATTGAGACATATGCGGTATATTTTGATTTAACCTATAAGTTTCATTTTTTCTCAACTTTTAAGAGATCACAGATTTGAGTAATCGATATTAATTTCAACTTTATACCTCCATACGTTGCTGAGAAAAAGTCTTAACAGACGGTGAGACAGACAGACAGACAGAAATTTACAGTTATCGGATTTTTCCCTTTACTTGTGCTATTAGGCCTTCCTTCATTCCAAATTTCATGACCCTAGGCCAACCGGAAGTACCCTATAGGTTTTGATTCCCTTGCGAGTTCCACGCGAGTTCATACATATTCAGCAAAATTATGACATAATATCGCGGTATCTTTTGATTGCGTGGACCTAGAAGTTTAATTTTTTCACAGCTTCAAGGGACCATAGATTTGAGTAATCGATATTAATTTCAACATGATACCTCCACGCGTTCCTGAGAAAATGGGTCGTGACAGACGGACAGACAGACAGACGGACAACAAAGTGATCCTATAAGGGTTCCTTATTTTCCTTTTAAGGATCGGAACCCTAAAAACGGAATTGGTGAGTGTAACGAAGAACCTCTTTTTAAATATCGTGAGTATGAATGGGTGTGTGTAGAGAAATGTGTGTGTGATCTACTACAGTCGGGACACGTACACTCTGCTGAAGAGTGATGTGTGGTCACGGCTACTAATCACTCAGTAGAGTGCCTACTACGTGGTGATTTCTCCAGAATCTTCAGACGTCGGTTTCCGCGAATCACAGCTTGTGTTGTTAAAAAAAGTATATTATTACATGGTACTATAAATGTTTACTAGGAAGTAAGGTACTTATTCTTATTGCATATTTGGGCCGCGATATATCTACTGATGTCTGTCTAGCTAGTAAAATAAGCATAGATTTCACCGATTTCTGCACATTGGAGCGTGAACTGGAGATTTGCCAAACCGGGCAGTGAATTCGATGTTCAGTCTCAACACATAATACACTGTACATACACATATGTATGTAAGTCCTCCAAAATATAGTATAACATTTTAATACTGATGCATATAAAGTACCCATTTCCTAGTAAACCTTCTACGTTTTATGTGACAGTATCTTCCGCTCCTATCGCTCCCGGGTCTGAATAATTGAGCGGCAGGTACTGCGAATATAACGCGCTGTTGTGAAACTACTCCGGTCGGGTCTAAACTTTCCGAATGGGCACGTGGGTAGTCGCATAAAACCGACGACGCCGACAGTGGACGCGAAAGCCTCCATCATTGACGAGGCAGAAAGAAAACAACTAATTGTTAAATTCCAACCCATTAAGTCGGGTATTACGGAAGGATTATTCACGGGCCATATACCGCGGCGTCGGAGCGCTCTGCCGCCCGCGCCTCGCCGCGCCCGCCCTGGCCCGGGAGCCACGGCGCGCGCGACGCCTACACACCGCGCGAGTTAGATGTGAGGAAAATATCACTTTTATGTAGATGATTGACATATGTGAGGGATATGATAATATTTGTAAAGAGCTGTCTGTTCTGCAACACAAATATACGGTATAATACAAGCTTAACTTTACCAAAATACCTGTGGCTTATTTTAATGTAGCTACAGTAGAGCAATAATGTTGAGAATTATGAGTTTAAAAGCAGACATGGCAGCAAAGTCGCTGCTGAATATCGAAGAGAAGAGGAAATAAGAAAATGGCCAGGAATATCCCAATACCGACAAAGCCATGCTAATGAGCTTGTCGTGCCGACACGGCTGGAAAGATCCCGCTGTCACTAAATGCTTCTTTACGATAAACGGTTCGGGCGTTCCGTCCCGAGGCACTTGCGGCCCTGCATGCGCTCGCGAGTGCGGCCCGGAGCGGCCTCGGCGCGCACACGCGCACGCACCTGATGCCGACTTGCGAGGAAGCCTCGCTGCCGCCATTTACATCGAACTCTCGTTACTCCGCGATACATCACGTGCAACCGAGGGGAATATCCCGTTGAATGCCGCATCTGTTTATTGCCCCCGATATTTTTTTGCTATCCTATTCCTATCCCAACTTCAACATTCGCCCCGAAAATATTTTTGTTCATCCAAAACAAACTATTATATTACGAGGGCGCGGTAATAAATAATACGGACGTAATTCTGTGTTGTTCGGATTGTCCATTTGGCCATGTGTAGTTCGGATAACGATTATGCCGACGGTTTTCGCGTAATCTACGAAATGTTTTGCTAACGCTACAATTTTGGCGATGGAAATCGAAAACAAATTCGAATTGCACGTCCGCCAGCCGTGACGTCACAGCGTGGAAATTTGCCAATGCAGGAAGTCCGGCGTAATTTTAAATTTATGGAAATTCGACACCAGACGAAAATGTTTATTGAATGTAGAATGTTATGCGTGATGTTCAGTAAATGTTTGATCGAATCTGCCCACGCCACATATGTACATGTACATAAACAGAACAGACATGAGCTGGCTGCGGCCAAATCTGCACTAGTGAGCTAGTGACGCGCACCCTCATCAGCCGGCCTTGATTGATTGCGCGGATGTAATCCCCTCTGCACATGTACAATATACGGATTCCCATTTGTGCGTATCAATCTCTAACTAAAGGGTACCGTCAACTATATGTCTTTTATTAATGAGCTTCCAGAGTGAATGGATGGAGGATCCCGCAGTCCATTAGAACGTTTGAATAACGCCGCCGCTGCCGGCGCCACGCATTTCTTTGCTCTTCAGTCGGACCGCGCGTGCTTTCGATATCGGAAAACGTTTAATGTACTCTGCGAGATTTAGCGCTGAGCTGAGCACTGCTCGCCTCTCTTCCCCCGCGCCGCCACCGCCGCTCTCTCGTTTGTAGCACACTCCGCGCGGCGAGTGAGCCCACGGTTTATTCTCGGCTGACTGTTCAGAACAGTTTTGCGGATAAACATTTGTTTGCTGAGTACACACTTATATGTTATATGTAGCCACCGCCCTTGGCAATAAGCATGCTGTTATCTGCAGACAGGCACACGATTGGCCTTTGAGCCGAGCAAGACATTTTGGCAATTTCAATATCTCCACATATTACACATATCGACGCACGAGATGCGTGAGAAAAGTTTTGACAGCACTCAAATAACACATCCGTTAACAGACTAATTTTGTGACCCTTCTCAAAACTTATCTCAGTGTAGCATCCGCGCCGATTACAATAAAGCAATACACAATTAATTTCGCTATTTGAATTATCTTTAGGCAAATATTATGTCCACTTTCCATTGTAAAATGCCTTCATATACTTTATTTTGTGCAATTAAGTATATGAAGGTATTTAATTAAGGACTAGTTTACGTGTATGATTGGTGTATCTTGTATTTGTGGACCAATATCGTGTGGAGCATCGAGCAGGCAAACAACGAACTGCCGGCCACGGGGGCGCAACTTCCGCTGCTAACTTGCAAACGTTACTAACTTGACAACTGTCTTGTCTATACATTTATGGCATTGAAATTTATGGCGAAAACTTGAACTATGCATCTCCACGGCAGTACAGCTCCTCTATAAAGTACCGAACTATAACAAGCAAACAATATTAATCCTACATAAAACTTGACGCTGGGACCAAACCACATAAACAGGATCTCTCTTCCTATCAGTACAGGGTGCTTTATCACAATAGTGTAATTTACATCACAGGTACATACATGCGATAGCAGCGCTGTTCGCATTACTAGGCTGCGATCATATCAAACAAAACAATTAATTAACCAATTAAATTTTGTAAGTAGCAAATGATAGAATTCATCGCTAGCGGTATACTCGCTTCAGTTTACGTTCGCGAAATTTCAGATTACTGCACACAATGATGCAGCTTCACCAAAACCAGCGGAAATTAGACTTCAGCATCCAAATAAAGCTGCACGATATTAACACTAAAGCAAGATGAACTCCCGCAATAAAAGCTCATTTCAATATGCTAACTGAAACTATCATCCATTCAGATTAAGCCGGACTATCCCTTCATTAATTCTCAAGAGTTCGGATTTTTGCTCTAATGAACGATAAAAAGCTTTTACGTGAAAGAGATGGAGTTGAAATAATCCGCGTCTAGCAGCCAGTGCGCTTATACTTGTGTACTCGTAGTTAGGACAAAACGCAAAAGAAGTTTCGGTTACAGTGAATGGTCAAACTTTTCCAGTAGCAGGTACTACAGACAGGTATGGTAGGTAGGTACTGAGACAGGCACATGGTCCATGCGCCTTCAATCTGTGGCGCCCAGCAAGCGGGGTGGGAGGGGGGGCGTGAACACTTCAGCGACCGGTGCGCGAGAAACTATTGTGGAAAATATTCGGGTTCGCAATTCCAATAACAGTTCGCCAACTTACAGCTCCCATAGTGAATGTTCGGGTCGGAAAGTATTTATTACCTGAATATTGCTCCGATGTGAATGTGCTGCCGAGATTACGAGCCGGGACTTTCCACCTTTTCGGATAGGCGAGTTCCTGTTGAACTCTTCTCCAGAATTAATGTTTAACATGTACATGCTGTTGTTCATGTTGCTTCAAAACAATTTTAATCGGGTGGCAGATTAATCAATCCCTTTATAATAAGGTTCAAAGCGGTCATTTTAGAAAACGTTGATATCAGTCTGGTGGACGTGGACAGGAATTGTCGTCTTGCGGTTCCATAAATATTAACATGAACAGCGACTTCACACACATATAAACATTCAAGACCTACGTTTTGAGTGGATTTTAATAAACTACGAACACCGGGCTCCGTGGTGTTCTGTTCCCGGTCGCGGGACAGGAGTGGCCCGAGTCGGCCCTACACTCGCGCCAGGTGCCAGTAATGTGACACTAACCGAACTAGGGGTCAAAAACTTCCGATGCCGCATCAATATTTTCGCTTTCCGATAACAGTAAGCACTTTCCTCCTTCTTGATACCTGACTCGGGCAAACAAATTTTAATGCTTTCAATAAATCATGCCATAAAACCTCGGTATTACCGAAATTGGAAATACAATAATAAATAATCAAATTAACACAGCAATATAATCAACTTGGACGTTGTTATCGGCGCAGTTAATGCGCTTAAAAAATGTGACTGCGTGAACAATAAATGTAGAACGGAGCGGCCGAGCAATTATACCGTAAAATTTCAGGTGACGTCACCCTTCGATAAATTAATCGACCGGTCATGGCAACAGGCTATAACGACAATATTTATGAAGCGGCGAGACGCGCGGATGATTTCCATTAGCTAATTATAATAGTCCAAGAGAGAGCGACGATGAAGGCTACAACTCATTGTCCCGTTGACTTCCGCTTATCTAGATTAATCTTGCTTCTTCGTCCTACATAATACAACCATTCAAAACTAAACGAGAACACTACCAACAACGTTTTCATAAATAGGTGTATACATTATATTAAGGTCGACGCCTAATAGAAGCAAAGCACGACAGGGAGCGGCACAGATAAGCGTTACATTTGCAGCGGTAATGGCTTTGTCGACATTGAGAAAGCTACGTCTCCGATTGTGCCCACCCAAAAAACCTTTTAAGCCTAAAACAGGGTTAATCTACATAAAAGTCTCATTCAATTTAACTTTAATCCATTGGTAATAAATTTTATCGGTACAACCGGTGTTTAATCCTACAGGACATGGTCCTTTAAAGCTCGGCGTTTGGTCCTGTCCGCTTTAGTGATGCAGTGTACAAGGCACTCGGGTCTAGCATGGCAGAAGCGGTTAACAGAGCCATCTCTAACCGAATTGGCACGTTTAATTGAACGCCAGTTTCAGCCATTAGCGTGGCGTAGTGGACAACGGTTATTGGCACTGGCAGCTATGGGGACGTTTCGTCCCGCGGCGTAGCTCGCTACGGACCGTAGCGCGCGCTCGTAGCTGCTGCTACGAATATGGCAAACGCGTAGCAGTGGGTGCTACATGTCAACTACGAGCTACGCCTTCGTAGCACTACGAGTCGGGCAGGTGGGGATCGCGTGTGAGCTACGCTGCGACCTACGATTAATCTTTTACACTTTTTGATCGTTTTTTTGAGTTTAACTAAGTCTTTAAATTGAAATCTGATGCCGTATCTCGGTATGATATTTCTAAAGAAATGTTTTAGGAAATATCACTCTGTATGTGACACGACCAATAAATCCCTTAATGGTGTCGTAAAATTTCGGCGGTATTATCTTGGGAAAACCCGGCTATTTTACATTCACCTGCGAGGTTTCCCTCCGCGTCCAATTTATGTTAGTGGGCACAAAACGAACGCTGACAAATGTGAAAATAAAACGAACATACGTTTTATCTCCGCGCTCACGGAGTCGGCTGGGCGCGGGGTGCGGTCGCGGGGCGCGGGGTACTGCCGCGCCCCCTCCCCGCCGCGCCGCACCCCCGCGCCCGCCGGCATAGAGGGAAGCTCGTTTCATAAGAATTCACGCAGTTTTGATGAAGATTCGACAAAGGGTACGTCATATCCGTTATTCAAAAATTAAGCTTCCTCCCTTCGCAGCTACAATGAATCCTCATTTCGTTTATAAATGGATTAACGTAAAACAAACGGTACGTCTCCTCGCATAAACTTCCTTGTTGTCGTCCCGGAACATTTAACATCCCTGAAACATTTAACGCATTTTATTATCGTTTTTTTTTTGTGAAAACAATACGCATTAAGACGGTCCACAATGGTCTTTAAATTAATGCTTTCTCTCGGAAAAATACTCGGAGGCCAACGAACAAAACCATTTTATTACGGCTTTATTAGGAAGATAAGGAAAACGGACCGCGCACGTGCCGGGATAACTAAAGTAGAAGAAGATCTCGTGGCACATGTTGCGTGCGAGCAATCAAAATCGCACTTCCCTACACGCGACCTTCTCTCGTCTGACTGCGGCGCCCTGCTTCATCAGCAGCCACAGACACAGACTTGACATACAGTTCCGACGGTTCCGTAACCGAAGGGCGCCAGACGGGACCCTCACTTAGCCTCCGTTGTCAATCTGTATGTCAGCGGACTCCATGCGATGACTTTACAAGTAGAGATTTAAAATTTTCGTAGACTTCCGCTTGACAACCAATAATAAATACAAGTTGCATGTGTTTTTGCGTTTTTTTCGTACGTTCATTAGGAGCTGAAGCAAGCAAGATGCCTCCTACACAGAGTACAAAGTCCGAAAGGTCTAATTTCTATCAACAATCAAAACCCACGCGCACTCATGAACGTAAAGTTCTATACCTAAAGCGCTCACAGAGACATCCAACGTTGACACTAAGAATTCGAGTTACATTACACACTGAGCATAATAGAGACACAGAAATTCGCCAAAACTAAACCGTACCAGAGATAGTCATTATCTCAACATACTCCCTCCACCGAAAACTATAAAATTCAAATAAAAGTAAACGTCGTCCCCGACAGAAGGGTTGAACAATTAAGTACTAATATTCAAGTTATCACCTAGTAGAGTGTGAAAATGTGAAGCAGACAAAGGGGTCGTTAAGTCGGCTCAATGAGAAGTGATGACGGGGTGGGCGGCGGCGGCGGCGGCCATTACTTAGACACGTACGCGAACCTACTTCACACGGGGACACCTACTTCTTTCATAGGCAAATCTGCTCCCGAGCGACAGGCTTGCGACAACTTTGTAATATTTCATTATAATGACTACGAATATTCTGGAGTATAACTAGAAGGACGAAATCAAAAAGTATCCACACTCTAAACCAGTTTTTATTTTTTGGGCAGAGTAACGACCTGCTATTTGAATTTTATAAATCGGAATGAATCAAGTTTCTGTCTGTAGTGGCTTATATAGGCTGGCGTTGGCGCGCTTGTGACTCCCGCCCAAATCGCACCGGCCGGCGCTGGCATCGTGGCGCGGGCAGGTCACGTGGCTGTGACGTGGCTACGTCTATGGCTGCTGGCTTTCAGGCTGTTGTTACATTCGGCCGTCCTGTAACAATTGCTCCCGCAATGGGAAAAGAGAAATGCAACATTAGCTCTCAAGCAAATCGATCAGATCTTCGGTTTCTAGCTGCTCGTCGGAACTACTGGCACTGTCTGATGCAGGCGCTATGCTCCTATAAGGCCGAATCGAATCGGATGCTACCAGACCCGTGAAACTTTTATATCCACGGATCCCCTTAATACTTCTTATCTGATACCTGTCATTACCTACAACTTTCGTGATAACGTATGGTCCTGAATACAAGTCGTCTAATTTTGTGTTAACTTTACCAGCAGTACTAGTGGGGGCTTGTCTCCATAGAATTAAATCTCCTTTCTTATAGATCGTACTATTTTTGCGTCTCTTATCAAAATTTCGCTTCATCCTCCCTCTGGCTTTATCAATTCTTACGTTCGCCTTAGCACGTTTTTGCTGAACCGGTTCTTCGATACGTCCGGGAATAGTTACATCGCATACTGATCGACCAGCGTGACCGAACATGAGATCGTATGGTTTAAAGGTAGTCGTCTCATTGAGGGTATTATTAATACCCCATATTACATCCGGTAATACATTGTCCCAGTTATTCGCCGTGTCACTGGAATCTGTAGCACGCATGGCATCGAGTATGGTACGATTAGTACGTTCTACCTGTCCATTGGCCCTCGGGCATGCTATGGCATTGAGCGTGTGCCTAAACTGTTTTTGCGTAGCAAACCGTTTAAAGTACCTACTTGTAAAAGCTTTTCCGTGATCGGAAACGACGCGCTCTGGATATCCGAAAAGGCTGAATATTTTCTTTAGTACCCGGATAGTTTCTACAGAGTTAACAGTACGTGTTGGTTCGGCTATAACAAATTTTGAGAAGGAGTCAGTCATGACCAGTATATATTGGTACCCCTTCTTCGTTCGGCAGAATGGTCCTAAATGATCAATGTGTATCATTTTCATTGGCAGAGACGGCTTTTCTATGGGATGTAATTTACCTTCTTTTCGACCATATTCCCCTTTCCCGTAGGCGCAATGTAAGCAAGAAGATACATACTTCTGTATAAACCGAGTCATCTTGGGAAACCAATAGTCATTCTTGATAAGTTCTAAGCATCGCTTTAAACCTACGTGCCCTATATCATCGTGATGCATTTGCAGTATTTTCCATCTAGCTAGTCCGGGAACAACTAAGCGATTTCCATTTAACGTTTTTCTATACAGCCGGTCATTTATGAGCGCATAGTTATTTACAATATCCGCGTCCGCACAACCTTTCTTTAATAAATCCATTATTCGCTTCAGTTTTTCATCTTGGCATTGAATCGTATAGAACCAGTCTACTACCTCTAATCGATGAATATTGGCGACGTCAACGGGGTTCCTACTCAAAGCGTCAACGTGTTTCATCCGGTCTCCCGGCCTGTATTCAATGCTGATATCGAAATCCTGTATCGACAACCACCACCTAGCTATTCGGGGTATCAGATCGCGTTTAGTTAAGGTCGCGCGCACAGCTGTACAATCCGTGACTATCTTCACATGCATACCTACAATATATACCCGAAATCGACGCAACGACTCGACGACAGCGAGCGTCTCGAGCTCATAACTATGGTATACACTTTCTTCACGACTCGTGACTCGGCTAAAGTACATAACAGGCTTCAATGTACCCTCAGTTTGTTTTTGTAATAGAATTCCTGCGATTCCTAGTTTGCATGCATCCGTGTGAATCTCAGTGGCCAAAGCAGGATCATATAAGGCTAAGAGTGGTTTTTTGCATAGCTCTTTCTTTAAGTATTCAAAACTATCATTTTGAGTATCGCCCCAAACCCAATCAACATTTTTCTTTGTCAGTTCTGTGAGCGGGCGAGCAATCACAGCGAAATTGAAAATAAATTTTCGAAAATAGCTACACAATCCAATAAACTGTCTCACTTCATGGACATTTTTAGGCACAGGAAACATAGAAACCGCTGCTAACTTTGATTCACCCGGCTGTATACCGTCAGAAGAAATGTCATGTCCTAAGTATGTGATCTTTTCCTGAAGGAATGAGCATTTTTGCATGTTTAGTTTTAAGTTTTCTGATTCAAATTTATTTAACACGGCCTGTAATAGATTTAGACCAGACGATACATCGTGTGACGGTAGAAGTAGATCGTCGAGGAATGCCAATATCTCTGAGTTGCACGATTTAACCGGCTGAGTATTGTTCAAAGAATCAACAATTTTGTTTATCAGACGCATGAAAACGGACGGCGCGTTCGCAAGGCCGAAGGGAACACGCAAATATTCATACTGTCCTTGGGTAGTTATGAAGGCAGTTTTGTGTGTATCCTCGGGATTTAAAGGGACCTGATGATAACCCTGGGCCATGTCTAGGGACGAGAAACGACTTTTCCCAGCCAGTTTAGAAACTTGGTCATCAATATTGGGCAAAGGGAATCTATCACGGACGGTGATGGCATTCAGTGAACGATAATCTACGCAAAGTCTACTACCGCCTGTCTTTTTCTTAACGAGAATAACCGGCGATGCATAATTCGACTCCGATTCTTTTATTATACCCGCATCTAACAACTCTGATACTTTAGATTTTACGACTGCTTGTTCACTGTGTGCTAAGCGGTAAGGTCGATGATGCACAGGCTGTTCGGTAGTTAGGGTTATATTCATTTGCACTAAATTGGAACAACCTAACTCATTAGTACTGCTTGCAAAACAATGCCGATATTCCGTCAACATCTCAATTAGTGATTTATGTTCACTTTCGCTCAATGGTCCCACACAAATGTCATTTATTTTTACTCCCCCAATATCGATACTTGCTTCAGAGCAGGTTAACAGAACGTTCTTGGCTATGGCGTTTTGGCTATTAATGGCTTTGTGGCTAACCTGATTGTAAAGCGGAGAGTCGTCGCAGCTCTCGGCTCGCAGCAGTAGCTCGCCAGGGGTCCACACGATGTCCTTTGTCCCGGTGTTGATAACCTTGAGGTATCCTTCGCCACCTCGTAGAACAGTGGCAGGGATTGAGTAGGCGATATCTTGCATCTCGTAGTGGCGCACAGGGGTTATTACATCATTGTCTTCCTTGTTGCCGAGTATCTGCACCTTGATTATGGATGTGCCATGGGGTAGACGTTCATCGCTACACGTAACAACCTGGAATCGGTGGCATTCTTCTGTCACTTCCATTTGTCGTAAGTGATCACCTTCATCCTTCTTGAGAGTAGCTGCTCCATTATGTACAACCAGGGATATACCCTCATGGTTTATTACAGGCTGACCAATCAACATATTTATGCCGTTCATGTTGATATCGGTGAGATATGCTTGGCATGGCATCTCTATGCCATCGATTATCAAATTAAACTCGACTTGACCTCGGCTCGTGATAAATCCGCCGGAAAATCCTTTAAGTACAGTGCTGGTGTCCTTCACTTTCAATGATAGAAGCCGTGAGACTTGCGTTGCTAGGACATTGACTTGGCTACCCGTATCAATATAGGCCTTCACGTATACGCCGTTAATTTTTGCTGTCTTTTTGTAGATATCATTGTAATTTTGTATCACATTTATTCGTTTTACTTCTCCAGCCGGCTTCGAAGTAGATTGTTTATCAATCGACGGGCATCGTGGCGCAATGTGACCTTGGAGTCCACACTTGAAGCAGGTGCGTTGGTCGGGTAGTGGACAGGAGCGTACTAAGTGGCCAGTTTTCTTACATCGTGGACAGGGATCAGTTTCTAGGTTGACAGGCTGTTGTTTCTTGTCTGGCATTTGGCGGGAAAGATCTTTGTATGTCGAGCGTGGCTCAAATGTAGGAGCTTTGTAATCGTCGAACGAAGAAAGGAATCCTTCATACAGTTCGTCTGGACGGTCGCACTGGAACGCTTTGGCATTTGACTGGAGGGATTGTGGTAGTCCTCGGATGACGCAAGAAACAGTTGCATTGTCCGACAATTTGCACCGGAAACAAAGTGCCACTTTTTCTTGGTAGTATTTTGTCATGCTTTCTGAGGGCAGTTTTTTTCTGTTGGTCATTTCTTCGAGCATGTTAGCGTAATCGCGATGTTTCGGGAACGCCCGTAGTAACAATTGTTTCCACTCATTCCATTCGTAATCGTAATCGTCCAATCTGTTGTACCATTTTCTTGCCTGACCTTTTAATTTGTCCTGAAGATGGAATGATTTTGTTTTGTCATCCCAGCCGTGAATTTCACCGAGTTGTTCGATTTTTTTGAGCCATGCTTTGACTGTGCAATCTTCACTGTCTGGATCAAACTCTGGGATTAGGGATGCAGCACGGTGTTTAGGTCGCTGGAGTAATGGAGTATCGTAGTGCAATTCTTGAAAAGCGCGGTCTACCTCTTGAAGCAGAAGATTTTTGAGCATTTTCTTCGCCGGTGGAGGGTCGTCATCGTCGTCATGCTGGTTTTGACGGTCTTGTCTCGCAGAATCAAGTGAACGATGTCTTTTCTTTCTTGCTGCACTTTTTTTCATCGTAGGTGCCACTTCTGATTATAACTAGAAGGACGAAATCAAAAAGTATCCACACTCTAAACCAGTTTTTATTTTTTGGGCAGAGTAACGACCTGCTATTTGAATTTTATAAATCGGAATGAATCAAGTTTCTGTCTGTAGTGGCTTATATAGGCTGGCGTTGGCGCGCTTGTGACTCCCGCCCAAATCGCACCGGCCGGCGCTGGCATCGTGGCGCGGGCAGGTCACGTGGCTGTGACGTGGCTACGTCTATGGCTGCTGGCTTTCAGGCTGTTGTTACAGGAGCCATCTATGAATTTTACACAAGAATGAGGGGCTAGCACAACTGTGCCTCTGCCAAGGCGTTACATCCCACTAATTTAGTGCCTTTAGTAAAGGCGTAGTGAAATATATTCGGGCTATTTCCACTCCAAACGATAAAGATATATGTATAAGGAGCTATCTCGCAGTAATTACATAGAGCCGTAATTCACAGCTCGTAACATCGCCGCGTTACAATTACTAGCTAATTAAACAACCGCAAGTATACTTTAATTCTAATTAATAAGCGAGTCCTGAAACATCTGTAAATTCAGTTTATCTGGTGAAATGACGAGATGCTTAAATATTCAGGGTTTAGGGGTGAATGAACCAGGAGACATCGACTCAGGGCCGATCTCACATTATTTGTAGGTATAAAGACGCTGAGAGTATTGTACTGATAAATGGATGGATACAAATAGGACCCTTGAGAACGACGGCATACAGCTATAAAATATCAAACATTCAAATAAAAAAAAATATAGACACCAGTTAGGCGAGAACCAAGAGAATGTGTGAATGCAAGCGAGTGATAATGCAACAGCTATATATCTTATGGAATAGCATTTGCTTTTATGAAAACCTTAAAGCTTAGAGTTTTACTTCTGATTCATAAATATGACATTAATTTCTGGGTTAATTAGAAAGGGGTAGTCGTTGTCGGGTCACTTTCAAAAATTCATAATTCATAATTCATAATTTCTTTATTGCACACAAAAAGTTACATAGGACAGTAAAAAACATAGAAAACGTGTACAAAGGCGAGCTTATCTCTAATAAGAGATCTCTTCCAGCAAACCAAATAGGGATGAGACAGGTGGATTGCTGAGCAGGAGTAGACCCATGTGTACAATACATATAATTATTACTTACAAATCAATAGACTACATAAACTAGTGCATACTTAAATAAATAAATATGAAATATATTTATATAATATACATAAACTAATAAATACTATGCATACATACCACCTAAAATTCCACCGTATCCAAGACAAAATTGCGGTCTGCGCCGCATAATATAATTAATGGTACTGGTGTTAATCTCCACTTTATCTCTTATAACTTTCTACCCCGAGCGTAAACTGGATAATAAAGCGATTTTACACTTTTAGCACTTTTAGTGTTACAAAGTACAGGTTAATACATTATATCCATTGAACAGCATAAAGACTTTACAATATGGTGAATCCCGGAGATGCAGTGAGACGTCCGCAGCTGCCATTTATTATGAAAACGTCTTAAAAGCTCTGGACCCTCCGCCCGCCCGCAGTTCTGCTCTACTTCGGCACGGAACTTAATGGAACTTCGCGCAGGTACTCGCATGTAAAAGGAATTTTAAAAGATCCTTCACATCGCAACTTTACAAACAACCTTCTGAACTCTGTAACGGACGTGTATTGATACTTTCGGGAGCGCTTCCCGTTTATC
>OY735255.1:152673-178558 GCA_963457715.1 Argyresthia albistria | reverse complement strand
CTTTTATTTCGAATTATTCAGAGAAATTCTAAAACAACGTCTATTTTCTCTACGATTGTGAAATTTCCTTCTCCGCTGCAACGTGCGAGACTAGTGTAGTGTCCATAAAGTACAGTGAAACACAAGAGTATTATCTCCATTGCCTGTATAGTTATCATAAAGAGGTGTTACGTTACGGCCGGCACCTCTACTTTTTAAGAAGTATGAAGGAAATGGGTGCGCCATTCTTGCTTTCAAGTTGGCAATAACGCGTCGGATATGGCGCGTGGTGGTGGCGTCGCTGCGACACTAAATAACTGTTGAGAGGATACGGACCACTCCGACGTCCTGACACTTTCGGACCGCAGCAGGTAACCATTATTCCTTACTCTTCGATAATCTGTGCTATCAATACCGAGCTGCGATAGACATGGAATGTAGGAACATTTATTTATAAGCTGCCACCTTATTATACAAGACACCAGACTTACGAGCAAGAGGATATTATATGCGAAAACAGGCTTATAAAAACTTTCTTAAAAGCTCGTAAACCGACGCGGGACGCCGAGACCGGAGCGCCCAAAAAGAGACTCGTGAAAAAAATAAAGACAACTTCAATTTTGTGTATCAGTGTGGGTGTGTTTACGAGGCAGGCGTCTGAAATAAATAAACCGATAGTAAACACAAAAGGCCGGGATCCTGGAAAATGTGTTCTCGCACTATAATTCACTATTCGGAACCAAAAAATAAAACCGTTTTCTTGGGAGGGTATAAAATTCTCGTTTGTTTGCCAATACAGTGGGAGGTCGACCGAAATTGCAATTAGCGCACGTAGACATAAAATTAATGAAAAATTACTGTTCATTGGCAGGTGTGTTGTGTTGGAGTTGTGTGCGGTAGTTTTTGCTGGGGTCAAATTATGTTGAGCCGTGAGTCGCCGGCGGCGGCGGCGGCGTCGACACTCGCGCTACTACGAGAATATAAAGTTAGGCGAGTAACGAGTTGAAAAACTACAAAACACATCGACATCGGCGCAGGAAACTTACTCGCACATGAGCGCTTTGGGAATGGGTGGACCGCGAGTATATCTCGTTGCGAAGCAGAGCCCTTTAATTAACAATTTAAGTGGAGAAAGCCGAATGAAACGCCAAGGAGTATTAAATAATATTATGAATATAAAGATCTAAAACATCAAATAACAAGGAAGTAATCGTGACAGTCATCGCGGCACTATAAGACATACCTTAGTAGGAGAGACTTTTATCTCGACAAAATTCAGAATTCAACGAAACTTAAGTATGTTGTTTGTGACTATTCAGTAGTGCTACCTCCATTTTTTCGAACAAATAAAGCTTGTACTAACTTGAGGAGGGGCGAAAAACCGTATGTTTTTGGACTTTTTCACGTTTAATTTGAAAACATTCAATAATTTGTAAGAAATAGTGTATAGGAAATACAATCAATCCATAGAATGAACGAGTATGGCCTAAAATGTTCTGGAACATGCAATAGCGATGTGTTATACCGTCTAAAAATATTCTATGTAGATGTGGCCTCGTAAACACAAGAAATCAAGAAATGAAACACATACTGATTATATTGATTTGGGACTATTTTGGACCCCAATAAAAGTCAAACTAGACCAATTTTAGTATTTCTTTTTGTTATCGACGCGAAATTTTGTCATCTTTGATTCACCATAATACACTATTTCTTATTAGGGTTCCGATCCTTAAAAGGAAAAAAACAAGCAAAGTGCGAGTAGGACTCGCGCACCAAGGGTTCCGATCACACTTGGAGTGTAATTAGGTTTCCACATAAAAAACTAAAGTTTGATGTCATCCATGTAAACCAAATTGTTTTTTCTTTTCAGAAATTTTCAGTTTTCAGATTTTTCCCTTTACTTGTGCTATATATAAGACCTTGCTTCGTACCAAATTTCATGATTCATGACAGACAGACAGACAGACAGACAGACAGACAGACACAGACAGACAGACAGACATTCTTTTTTTTTTCCTTTTAAGGATCGGAACCCTGAAGAGGAACCCTTATAGGATCACTTTGTTGTCCGTCTGTCTGTCTGTCTATCTGAAATTGATAGAGTGAAATCTCTGCCGTCTGGGTTAGCTCATAAACGAATAAACATAAATTTAAATAATACAACAACAAACAAATGCCGAATAGCTGTATAAACAATGACGCTATGCTGACATTTCATTTTATTGATTGAATCGAATTGATTAACATTTTATTGTACCTATTTTATTGTAGGTACCTGTGGATTCAAGTGACATGTAACGAATATTATGAATAAATATCTTATCTTAAACATCAAGAGGATCAATCTATCTTGACTGGTTCGCCGACACATCTTATATAACAATAGTTCGTCATTGTTCGGTCGTTCGAGCGGTGTGCTTCTGCGAGAGAAGGGGTTAAAAGGCGTAGAATTAAACATCGAAAGCAATATTGGTTTCCGCCGGTCAGCATCCGGCTAGCGCGTTTGCCGTTCAAAACGCTCAATGCTTCAGTGAATTGCATCGCGTACATACAGGGTGACGTCTCCTACAAGAGAACACAAGAGTACAAAGGCTTTGAGGAGGCGACCGGCGAAGCTCCCTGTAACGGCAGTCGCCGGACACGGAGGGGGCGGCGGCGGGCGCGGCGGAGGGTCAGGGCGGATACAAATTAAAACATTAACAATAGGTAATTCTCCCGTGGCTAACGAGCGGCCCGCGCCTTTATCACCCGCCTATGAAATTGGATTATTATATTATTATTAACCAACCAGTGCCTATGGGAGCCAATCCAATTACTTGAAAATTATTTCTGTTTCCGATTCATTAGATTAGCTGTAATGGGATATCGAAACCTGCACGTACTGCTTTAACTAGTTTATAGTAATCAGAATAATGAGTTGAACATGGAATCAAAATGATAGTTATGAGCAGATGCGCTAACTTACAACGGACATGTTTTTTATTTTTTCACGACAATATTAAACTTGACATTCTAACGCAAGTCAACCCAATCTAATATTCTCCAGCGCCATGAGTAATAACACCAAAAGTGTTCGCAAAAATTAAGCTCCGGAAAATAATGAGTGTCCATAAAAACATAATACTCGTGAGACGGTAGACGGCGCTAATGAGCGCGCATAAAGCGTGACGTCGTAAAGGCGGCGCATTAAGCGCTGCCGCCAGAAGCTGCCCATAATCTATTCGTAGCTATTTTAATTAGCATCGTAGTAATAATAAAGCGGGGGCGAAGTTTTTGTGGCATCTCCGGATGCCGCGGGCGCTGGCGAGCCGCCCACAGCAGTCTGCCCGCCCGCCGCCCGCCGATCGCCGCCCGCCCTGGCCTGGCCTCGACCGACCGGCGCACAGCCATGCCAACAACCACGATCGGGAATACTCAAAACAACTTCTCGCTCCGTTAACTTCGAAGTTCCGCGTACTCAGCCGCTGAGGAGAATTATAAACGTTGGCAGATGCCGGCAGCTCACCACCGGGCCGGCTTCGGCTCCGGGCCGAATGCGCTTGTTCAGTTACTTTCTTATTTGTCAAAGCCGGTACATGCGGCAGCATAACAGCGGCGGCCCGGCTAGCGGCTATGCAAACCAGCATGAATGAGGAATTCTATTTCCCGTCAGTGCTGATATTTAGCGCTATAACTTCATTAACTTAGATGTAATAATAATAAAGGGACCACTAAAGCGTTAGAACAAAGGGAACTATTTACTTCGGCACACAAGTCGGAAACGCAATACTTCTGAGAAAGTTATTAGACTTAAGTAGATAAATGTAATATTAATATTGCCATTTTGGTGGTGTGAAACTTGGTCCTGACTAGTTGGCTTGCCGCTCGGCGCTTGTCCATGCCACCTTAATTAACTACGGGAATTTAATGGAGAGGAAAGTTATCGCTTTAGCTCTTTGTTATAGCGTTTCGCTTTCCCGCCGCTTCTATTTTATTGCATTACGATCAAGAAACCGATTTCCAATTAAATGTGTGCGGCAGTATCTTTCTTTGTAGCGAGCTTCAGCAGCGGATGTTGGAAAAAGTAATTTAGACTTATACGTATCTTTATAGGAACACTAAACAACCGCCGCGACTCATATCAGAGAAACGACAGGAACAAAGTAGCTTTGTAAAGTCC
This sequence comes from Argyresthia albistria, assembly GCA_963457715.1. NCBI lineage: Eukaryota > Metazoa > Arthropoda > Insecta > Lepidoptera > Argyresthiidae > Argyresthia > Argyresthia albistria. The sequence goes on along the minus strand of OY735255.1, from coordinate 174,417 downwards.
GCGAAGCCCGCGGTAGTCAACAGTGTGTCGCTTTGTGCGACAACGAAATTCGTACCGCCCGCCAAGTTGGCAGTGTCACTCGACTCGACTGCTGTACTCGTAAATCCTACGCGGGGATATTTTGCTCAAGTTGCCGCATACTTGTGATAGACCATGCGACTGCCGGGCCCGAGCGCCGCGCGGCCGCACAGTGGCCGCACACAAGATACAAGAGGTTAGACATTAAAGTGCGGCGTATCTCTTGTAACTAAATCTGGTAGGACAGGAAGGCCCCGTCGCTCTGGCAGCGGCTCTTGTTTCACGTAAAACGCTTGCATTCTCAGCGTCGGATGCTCCCCTTGGTACAATTTAAGGAATCCTTATTTACTGGAGCGCTTTTAAAACTCCTTCCTCTTCGTCTAAAGTTTCTGCGAGAGGTGGCTCTACGGATATACTGTTTAGTAATGTGTTAGCGCCAACTTATTTAAGACGCCACTGACTGTGTGGGTTCAATTTAAGACGCCACTGACTGCGTGGGTTCAATTTAAGACGCCACTGACTGCGTGGGTTCAATTTAAGACGCCACTGACTGCGTGGGTTCAATTTAAGACGCCACTGACTGCGTGGGTTCAATTTAAGACGCCACTGACTGCGTGGGTTCAATTTAAGACGCCACTGACTGCGTGGGTTCAATTTAAGACGCCACTGACTGCGTGGGTTCAATTTAAGACGCCACTGACTGCGTGGGTTCAATTTAAGACGCCACTGACTGCGTGGGTTCAATTTTATGTTGACTCAGGCCTTTTTCTCATCACGGCTAATATTCTGCACCGACTATTTCGCTTCCGTATATATTTGACATTTATTATTTTGAATGCCAAGCAACCGAACAAAACGCTGGCCACAACAAATACCACTCACTGTGCACTACACTAATCATTTATTTATTTTTGATAATTGGAACAAAAAATAAAACTAAAAAAACAACTTTCACAAACCCTATTTGATTCCACAGACCATATTTGACGCACACGTATTTCTGTTATGCTTATGACGTAGGCATCCACTAAGGAAGGATTTTTCAAAATTCAACCCCCAAGGGAGTGAAATAGTGGATGAAAGTTTTTTATGAGACTTTTTATTCCTTGGACATATTTGCATAAAATTTCGTATGAATTTAGTACGGCAAAAATAATGAGTAACGTATTTCAGCGTTTTCCAAAATAAAAACCGCAGAACGGGACACGTTTTGGGGGGAAAGGGGGAAACGGAGTGGGGGAGGGGGTTGAAACCGGGCAGAATCGTGAGCAATCGTCTAAAAAACCCGGTGTCAAAAAGTTTCACTAAATGCCGTTAGACTTGGTTCTATCCAAATCTTCGAGCAACATATTTCGGTAGGAAAGGAAATTTCCGTAGGAAAGGCCGCGTTCCTCCAAGATCCAAATAAACCGCCAGTCTATTAGGTAAAATTTCTAGGTTTCAGTGAATTAAAGCAGAATTTTGATCTTGATTTGAATATTGTTTTAAATTTATGTGTTACCAAATAAACGGTCAAGTGCGAGTAGGACTCGTGGACCAAGGGTTCCGATCACACTTGGAGAGCGTAACTGGCGTAATTAGGATTCCACATAAAAAAACTAAAGCATGATGTCATCAATGTAAAACAAATTACATATTTTTGCAGAATGACAGAAATCTGCAGTTTTTAGATTTTTCCCTTTACTTGTGCCACAGAAGAGATAATAGTACTCCGTACAGAACGGCCACTCCCTTCCCCGCGCTGATTCAGATACCGCACCCCGCCCCTGGCGTCTAGGAACTGGTTGAAATATCAATAGACGCGGTTGAACGCCTGACGAGTGACCGCGCGTATACGGTGAATAATAACCGGTAATATAATATGGTGAAGTTTTGTGCATTATTTGTGTGTCTGTCGTCAACTAGAAACAGCAAAGACAGGAGATTCTTTCGGTTCCCGTCCCGACTGATGAAAGAAGGTAAGCAACAGCAACTCTATTGTTGTTCTTTTGAGAAATAAAAATTCTAATACCTTAACTCCCGGAATGTAACTTGGTCAGCGTTTGCTGTGTGTGTCTCGCTCTCTCACAAGGACAGACTTTGTGCGAGACAGAGACAGAGTTATATGTTTGTAGTACTGACTAGCTACTGACTACGATAATTGATAATAAATAAGTCGGTGTCGTAATATTTTATTTTTAACCGACTTCAAAAAAGGAGAGGTTCTCTAAAGGTTCTCTTTCATATTTCATTTTCTAAGATACCTAGTACTAAACCTTCCGTAATACATAATTATCAATTAAGTACATTTATTATATAGGTATTCATTTCGTGCTATTCGTTGTTGGTGCGATTCAACAACGCGAACGAAGCACTTCAAATTGAAAAGTAGGTAGTAGGTGGGTCAATCAACTATTTTACCCACACTTTGCTGTCCCCGACCATTTATTATTAAAATACGCTAAATGGTTAAATTTACACATTTGACGAATATAACAATAGTATCTAAGCTAGCAGGCACTACGGGGAACTTGATTACGTTCTCGAAGATCTTCGTTTGTGTTTTTTTTGCTTGCATGGCGCGGTATTGTGTCCTTTGATAGTGCCGTTGAGCTGCTAGTCCTCGAAGAACTTTCAGAGGGAGTGCGTGCGTTGACAGAAAAGTTGATTGACCCAAGTACGCACGCACTAACTTTGTCGCAGCGGCGGCGCGGCGCCATTAGCTGGGTCCACATACAGCGAGCTTCGGCCGGGTCTCGCTCGAACCCTGTCCTGTAGTGGTTTGGTTGTTTTGAATCTTTCAGAGACTAGGTACCTACTTAACATAAAATTCGAATATTGTACAATCCTAACGATGTTTTTACATAGGTAGGTACCTACCTACAGTTCACGCCAAGTGTCTCTTAACTACTTCAGAATAAGTAATAGTAGGTAACAACAACATAACATAGCTTCACGCACGCCTTTTCCCATAAGAGGTGGCAAAGGCACTGTGCCCACTTTTAGACAGTTATTCGATACCTACCTACTCCATTTTTGTAACTTAATGTATGAAGGATCAAAGTGAACATTAACATTTTTTAGGATTTCAATGAGAACCCGACTAGGTACCTGTTTAAACGGCAGCGCCCCTACAAAGTCACTTCATAATAATGCAAACGCTTGTGTTCGGGTCGCGCCGTCGTCGTCTTTCGGTTCGCCCGACGCAAATCGCTGCATTTGCCGCGCTACCAGCCCTAGCAATATTTACGCACACATTTGCACGTATACAAACATCATTTAGTCATGTAGTAGTAATAGGTGCTTATTTTACGAGCGTTCTATGGAGTGTCCGAGGTGTGCTTGTGCTATAACAAATTGCTTTGTGCCAAATTTCGTGTAGGCCAACGGGAAGTACCCTCTAAGGCTTTGCGATTACTATGAAAATCCAACAATTTTACAGCATAAACGGTCGGAGCGTTCGATTGCGTAGACATAAAAGGTTGTTTTTTTTTTTTCACAGCACATATGCAACCACGGACCTGAGCAATTGATATAAATTTTAGCTTGATTCGTCCACGCGTTTTCGACATAAAAGGTCTTGACACACGGACGGACAGACGGACGGACAGGCGAACGGACGGACGGACAATGAAGTGATCCTATATCCTTTTTTTCCTCTTAAGAAACAGAACCCTAAAAATGAAGACAAGATCCTGCGTTAAAATAATTAATTTAGTTCTACGCAAGAACAGCTACATATGTATGTAAGTAAATAAGCTTTGTATAATATAAATCGTTTTCATGTAAAACACACTGCAGAAGGCATTTACATTACCCAGCAATTACAATTAAATGGCGCAAAGAAAAAAGGCAATTCGGTTAATTTATTTAATAGGCGCCCGGCGGTACAGTCAGCATCAGCAAGATAGATAGATACATGAATGATTGAATATGGATGATATTTATACAAATAAACGGTCAAGTGCGAGTAGGAATTGGAGAGCGTAACACGAGTAATTAGGTTTACACAAAAAAAAACTCAAGTATGTAAAGTAAACCAAATTAAATATTATTGTAGAAAGACAGAAATTTGCAATTTTCAGACTTTTCCCTCTACTTATGCTATATGATTGTAGGCCTACGGAAAGTACCTGTTGAGGCAGGAATGCTGTAGCTGATAAGTAAAAACAATGATTTGCTATTTGCGAACTGAGACAGTTTATTTAATATTATAATACAATATATACAAAATAGCTGACCCTGTAAGGATCGCGCAAGAGGATTACGATGTGCGGAGGGTGCGAGTGGAATGCATGATAGGCTGTCTCACACCATATAATAAACCGGGCCGCGCCTCTCGATCTTCAGTATGAGTCGCTGTGTCGATGCTGCTACAGTGCTCCCCCTCAAGCGAAGCGTACGGGAGGTCTAACAACACGTCCTGATCTTGTCCTCCGTTCTATGTTTTCCTCAGACGACTCTTCGCTCATAGTGTAAGCTGGTTTGAGGCGATCGATGGACACGTTGACTTGTCGACCCGGCAATTGTAGTAAAAAGTACTTGTCGCATCTTTGTAACACCGGATAGGGTCCTTCGTAGGGTGCCTGCAGAGGTCTTCGTACAGCGTCAACACGCATGAAGACGTATTCACATGTGTGCAAGTCCTTGTGCACGAAAATCGTACGTTGTCTGCTTTGTTTACGTTCTACCGGACGGAGGTCATTGATCTGTTGCGCCAGCTGATTGACGAAGTTGTGAGTCATTTCCATTGGCCGCGTTGACACCCCTCTTGCTGGAGATGCGATGAAATCGCCTGGCAGGCGAAGTGCGCGCCCGTATGTAAGTTGAGCTGCGCTTGTTCCCGTGTCCGGTCGCGTCGCTGCTCGTAGCCCCAATAGAACAGTAGGTAGTTCGTCTGTCCACTTGTTGATGTTTTCTAAACGGGCCATAAGCGCTGCTTTGAGTGAGCGATGCCAGCGTTCTACTATCCCGTTACTTTGTGGATGGTATGCAGTAGTTCGTATTTTCTCAATGCCGAGTAATTTCGCCAGTGCACAGAAAAGTTGACTTTCAAATTGGCGGCCTTGGTCGCTGGTGAGGCTGGCCGGACATCCGAAGCGGCTTATCCATCCCTCGTAAACAGTCCTCGCTATAGTTTCGGCGGTTATTTCTTGCACGGGTAAGGCTTCAGGCCATCGAGTCTTGCGGTCGATTATAGTGACGAGATAGCGATGCCCTTGCGCTGTCGTGCATAGCGGCCCAACAATGTCAACATGGATATGCTCGAAACGGTCGCACGGAGGAAAGGTCGCTATGTTGCTCGATGTGTGTCTTTGAATCTTGGCTTGTTGACACGAAGTACATGTTTTGGCCCAGTTGCCGATGTCCGTGTTCATGGAAGGCCAGAAGTATTTCTCTTGCATGAGCTTGCGCGTGGTTCTAATGCCTGGGTGGCTTATGTTGTGCACGGCGTTAAATGCGATGCGACGAAAGTCTTCAGGGAGGTAAGGTCGAACGTGTGATGTAGATATCTCGCAGTAAATCATCTCGTTTGAGTTAGGTATATTCATCTTCTTTAGTTGCAAATTTCTTTGTAGCAGTAGCGGTTTAATTTGTGTGTCCGTCTCTTGTGCAGCGGCGAGCTCCCTGTAGTCGATGGGGGCGGGGCATGTGATGGCTTCTATGCGTGACAGAGCATCTGCGACGACGTTATCTTGCCCGCTGATGTGTCGTACATCTGTTGTAAACTCGCTGATGAAAAGTAGTTGACGCGTTCGTCGGGGCGTGTCGTTGTCAGACGGCGGCTTGTTGATCGCATAGGTCAGCGGTTTATGGTCGGTGAATACGGTGAGATGTTGCCCTTCGAACATCTTCCTGAAGTGTTTCAGTGCCATGTAGATAGACAACAGCTCGCGATCGTATGTGCTGTATCGCTGCTGTGTAGGCGAAAACTTCTTGGAAAAGTAGCCGAGTGGTTGCCAGGCGTTGTTTACTCGCTGTTGTAGTACCGCTCCTGCGCTCGAGTCGGATGCGTCACACATGAGGGCGAGGGGGGCGGAGGCAGACGGATGTGCGAGCAAAGCTGCGTTACGTATGCAGTCTTTGCTCGAGTTGAATGCTTTTTCTGCTTCGTCGTTCCATACGATTTTGCTTTTGTCATTCTTCTTAGAGTTGTGAAGGTAAGCATTCAGTGGCGCTTGTATTTCCGCGGCCTTTGGAATGTTTTCTCGGTAAAAATTTAGCATGCCGAGGAATCTTCGCAATTCTTGTATTGTTGTCGGTTTCGGGAACGTGACGATAGCTTGAGCTTTCTCTTCGAGTGGTTTGATGCCATCCTTGGATACTGAGTAACCAAGAAATTTAACTTCTTCTTGTCCAAGTACGCATTTCGACGCGTTAATAGTGATGCCGAACTCGTTCAATCGTTGTAAAACTGCGCGGAGGTGTCTAGCGTGTTCCTCTTCCGTAGTAGAAGCGAGTATGACGTCATCCACGAATGGATAAGTTTTGAGTCCATTGCGATAAGACTGTAGAGCCTACCTACCTAGTTAGTGTAGGCCAACGGGAAGTACCCTCTAAGGCTTTGCGATTACTATGAAAATCCAACAATTTTACAGCATAAACGGTCGTAGCGTTCGATTGCGTTGACCTAGAAGGTTGATTTTTTCACAGCTATATGCGACCATAGACGTTAACAATTAATATAAACTTCAGCTTGACACGTCCACGCGTTCTCGATATAAAAGGCCTTGACACACAGACGGACGGACGGACGGACAGACGGACGAACAACAAATTGATCCTATAAGGGTTCCTTTTTTTCCTTTTAAGGATCGGAACCCTAAAAAGGAATGTTAACCTAACAAATTATTCTAAATGGAGTATTGAATCATTGGCTAAAAGTTGGTACAGTTGCGTAAAAGGCGTGACGCTATGTTGTAAATTATTTTGGAATAATGCGTTTCTGGCATAATACGTTTCTGTCATCGCTTTTCTGGCATAGTGCGTGCAAACCACAACCAGAATTATCTGCACAGCCAAAGTTTCAAAAACACGTTCAGATCACATTTTGTGCATAGAGTAAGAACGTAAACAAAGGGTCTCATTGCTCTGAGGTTTGGTCACTCTGGCCGCGTCATACTTTTGATTATTTATTATCTGATGCTGACTGTACACTTGTACAATCGCCGCGGCGGGGTAACGACGGGGGGGGGGGGGGGCGGTTCCGGGGACCATTGGAGACCCGCGCTTCCCACACCGGAATGTCCCCCAGACGACCATACAGCTCGCTATAAATGCACCGGCAGCCCGGCAACGACAAAGCAGAACACAACCCAACAAGCAAAAATCTCATATAAAAATATCTATCATTCGAACGGCCTCAGATGGCTGTTTCCGATCGATGGCCTCGCCCCTAAGGCTCGATATTAAAAAAGTTTCACTGTAAGATCCGAAAGTCCACAGGCGACGCGGATTCCGTTGCAATTAAGTTTCAAACTATAATGACAAAGGCGAGCAGAAAATACCCGCTGAGCATAAATCACATCACTAAAGTGTTATCATGGAGATAACTTTGCCCATTCATGACTCTAAGGAAGACAAACGTTGCACTATAAACTATTAAATCGACGTCGCCGCCGCCGCCGAGAAAGCAAGCTAGTCCCGCTTTACAAATGCGCTATAACAAAGTTGAAATAAGTGTGTAGCCTAAACAACGACAGGTGAACATTTGTCCGTTGGAATGTGTCTGTGCCGGGTCAGGTGGCACCCGGTGCCTTGCTGAAAGCGTTCATAAATTCACGGGCCGAGCCATGCCTTGTCGTGCCGCTCCGTGCCGGCGGGCGCAGGTGGCATGCAGCCAGCGAGAGGCGAGGCCACCACCTTGTCAACTAATTTATGTGTGTATGAGCTCTAAATCTTAGCCTCAATTCATTCTTTCATTTCAACCATACAAGTATGGTTTCTGCGGCGACGTTACCGACTAATTATTTTTTATCACACCTGCTCTGAAAATACATACTAATTATACCAATTAGAGGGAAGAAACGCCTTTATCCCGCCCTTCAAATCCTTTCATCCCAAGGTATGGAAGTTTGTATGAAAATCCTTCCGACCCAAGGGTGGGAAGCATGTATGAAATTCCATTACATACCCGGTTTTTTTATTTTTATTTGTCAGCAGTCATACTGCAAAGAGACTTTAACTGTCTACTAATTAAATTTCAAGTAAATTGTTACTGGCCACATACAGTTTTTTTTTACCAGTTACCAACCTTCTTGGTGCATACAGAAAATTAAAAACGAAATTATTTTTTAACTAAATATAAACATTTCTATGCATTTATGTCTATAATTTTCCTCGTAGGTGTAATAAAAAGCACTATACATACCTCAGGATAAAGTACAGTTCCATACCTCAAATGGTTTGCGCCCCTCGCAAGCTCGTGGCGCAAATGCCATAATCTCGGTATGGAACTGTCACTTTCTTCCCTCTGAAGTAATGTACTATAATTGCAAATGTTCAAGCAGAATGTGATTGTTATAATGATCACGATGTGAAGAAAATATGCACAATATTAATACCGAACTCATGGGATTCCTTGCGACATTTCCTAATTATTTAGTCAGGCAGTAGTACTCGCAGATTGAATGCCCCTTAATACACCGGTCTGCAAAACAACCATCGCTCCGCTCCATAAATGTAAGATTTGTGAATCGTATTGTAAGAAAGGAGCAATCAAACACGAGCGAGTACTGAAGAGGCAGGAGCGGCGGCGGCGCGGCGGCGGGGCGACGGGGCGGGTCAACAGGCGACTCGGCTAACGAAGTAAACAATCGAAGCAGACAATTCGCGTCCGACGAGCTCACAGGAACCAAGACAAAGCGCCGCCGAATGAACCCGATTGTTTTGTTTAGCTGTTTTCTCTGCACACGGAACCGAAACAAGGAGCACAATAATCCTATAGACACGTAACAACGGCGCGCCGTGTCTGAATGGAAATGCAATAAGCACAGTTCACTGATTTATCAATAGATTTACGAGAACAACATACATGTGTACATTTATCTTGCGTACAATGATCAGACGTCTAGTATGAATAGATTGAACAGTATCAGGCAGGAGTCAGGTGCATCGACAAATTGAAATGCCTGTTGGTATAACCTCCTCATGAAGCGTTAGAACGTCCTGAATATAAATTGTATTTATTTCATTAGCACGTGGACCACGACGGGATTGGAACCCGCATCTCTGGTATTACAAACGAGTTGTGCCACCAGGCCATCACTAGACCACGGACGTCTTTTCTACGGCTAACAACTGAACGGCCAGTACCTACATCTACATAGTGACGAGTGCAGATGCAAACCTCCTCGGGGAGGTTTCCGATTCCTTTCAATGACAAGTCCAATTTTGTGATCAAAAGGTCCCCGCGGGAGAACCGGCCGGGGCCTGTGCTTCCCGTTTCATAAGATTCATATTCCAACAACCAACAAACACGAGTGACGTGTGAGTTCGCGGGCAAATATGGGACTAAGGAAATTATACATTTAGTACGAGCTTACCCCAAATTGACCGTCTTGATACAATGAACTTTAAAAGCAATGTTATCTCTATCAAGAGGAATAATGCGACTAGCTAGATGTTATCTCCATTGTAGACATTTGGCAACATTGAAAAATGGATACTTTACGGAAAATGTTTGACTCAATATTGGTACTTCATGGAAAATGTAACAAATTTATTCTTTTGAGAAAATTGAACATTGATCAATAACAGCATCAATATGCTTCTGAGAATACTGAACATTTGATATTCAAAATAATTTATTGCCTACTGTCCCACATCGATAGCGCTGATATCCGTGAATACGAGCGTTTCAGGATGGTATAACAGGCGGTACAAAGTGTTCGGTCGCAGCGGCGCGGCGCGGCGGCGGTTTCGGCGCGTTATCCAGGCGATGCGCGGCTCTGCGGCCGAGCGGTGCCTATTCAGCTCGGAATCATTAGGATCGGAAGCGCCTTCTATATCGTCTCCGTTTCAGGATTGGCCAAAAATGCTTTCGTATGTTTGTTTTCCTGTTCTCCTCTACAGGGCGCATTTCTCACCCGATACGAGTGAAATTTTGTGAGTAGGTTGAACAATTAAATAGAATTTTTTGTCGAGCCAGTTTTTGGATTTTTATCGAAATGGCGGAGATATGGGGTTTTAAAATGTAAAAAAATCGCTACAACCCAAACGGCTCGATGGATACTAACAAATGAGGTGTCGTTGGATTCGTAAAGACCATGAGAGTGAAACATAACTTTCCCACCGACATACTCGCGAGGTCTACAACTCACAGAGCCACTAGTTGTCAATTTTGGCATAAGAATTATAAGTCTATCCTTTGTTGCGGGAGAGCGTAATAATATAGCACAACCACATAGCCAAACAAATTGTCGTCACACACAAACAAACACTGCATGACTGTGTAACACGATACTTTTACACACACACGCACACAAAAGATAGGTAAGCGCAAAGATAGCGTCTCAATTCTAAAACCTCCTTGCTATTCGGTGCATTGTGCATTCCGTGCGTTCGGTTCGGTTGTGGTGCGTGCGGAGCGATGTTACCGTTACTACTCGCACGCATGCCGACACCACCGCGGCCCGCACGCCGCACGCCGAACTACGAGGAAACGCATGCCGATACTGCGGAATGCGACCGGTTGATTCTTTTTTTAGAGCCACGGTGACTAGACAAAGAGCGTGCTTCGGGACATTTACGAGCGTCGAGGTAACCAGCCATACAAAGGGGAAAAGCCTTTTTCACATTTTAATCCTATTCCTCTAAAATTAATAGCTGAGGTGAAATTCTAAGTTCCGCTGTCGGGGTGCACAGCCTTAAGTAGATTTTTTTCTATTTAATTAAGTACACTACTCAAACTTTTCTCTAGATGAGCAATTAGTACAAGTGGCTTGAACTGAAACACTTCAAAGGACATTTTGATTACTTTTATGTTCAGCAGTGACAAAAGAATAAAGGGAGCGAGCTATTTCATTTTCATTCTCGCATTCGCTAGGTAACAGCGAAACAATGCACGCCATTGATGCGTAACTCTATAACTTGGTAACGTGGAATCGACGATGAGATGAATGGCTGAAGCGCTTTAACCAGAGGGGCATTCGATAGGTAACAGCGAAACAATGCACGCCATTGATGCGTAACTCTATAACTTGGTAACGTGGAATCGACGATGAGATGAATGGCTGAAGCGCTTTAACCAGAGGGGCATTCGATAGGTAACAGCGAAACAATGCACGCCATTGATGCGTAACTCTATAACTTGGTAACGTGGAATCGACGATGAGATGAATGGCTGAAGCGCTTTAACCAGAGGGGCATTCGCTAGGTAACAGCGAAACAATGCACGCCATTGATGCGTAACTCTATAACTTGGTAACGTGGAATCGACGATGAGATGAATGGCTGAAGCGCTTTAACCAGAGGGGCATTCGCTAGGTAACAGCGAAACAATGCACGCCATTGATGCGTAACTCTATAACTTGGTAACGTGGAATCGACGATGAGATGAATGGCTGAAGCGCTTTAACCAGAGGGGCATTCGCTAGGTAACAGCGAAACAATGCACGCCATTGATGCGTAACTCTATAACTTGGTAACGTGGAATCGACGATGAGATGAATGGCTGAAGCGCTTTAACCAGAGGGGCATTCGCTAGGTAACAGCGAAACAATGCACGCCATTGATGCGTAACTCTATAACTTGGTAACGTGGAATCGACGATGAGATGAATGGCTGAAGCGCTTTAACCAGAGGGGCATTCGATAGGTAACAGCGAAATAATGCACGCCATTGATGCGTAACTCTATAACTTGGTAACGTGGAATCGACGATGAGATGAATGGCTGAAGCGCTTTTTCGAGCGGCAAGCGTGGTACATTTTAGTTTATCGTTCGAATTCTTTGGCGAGCTCAGTACACTCGCATAATCCGACGGCGGAATTCTGTGAAAACACGCGTGACAAAGCAAATATTTCTATTAGAGATAAGCTCGCCTTTGTACATGTTTTTTTTTCATTATTAAGTGTCTGTATTCTGTTTTTGTGCAATAAAGTATAAAGTATATTTTTGTGCGAAAATATTAAATTGGGCCTTCAGTTGGTTTGGGGATGGCGCTGACAGAAAGTTTGACAATGAATGGTAGTGTCTGTGGCGGCGGCGGCGGCGGCGGCGGCGGCGGCGGCGGGGTAACTCTGAAGTGAGGTAGGAACTGCGAGCGTTCCCTAAAGCAGAAGACAGGAAGTCGGAGCAGTGTGCGTTATTTACGACTGCTGGTTCCGGGCCGCGGCGGGGGTGCGGGGTGTAAGGGTGGGAGGGGCAGGTCTAGCAGGAAGCCTGTCTCAGCAGGCTGCTGCTGCTGATGCATTAGAGCCGTATCATTCAACAAGCGGTATTTAATGGCGCCGACACCGCCCCGGTCCGGCCCCGCTCCCGAACTCTACACGCTCTCTATCCACACTCACACAGCCTGATAGTTTCTTCATGACTGAATCGTTCAGATAACACAAAGGATAATGGAAAAAATACTTTATGTTCGTCGTAAAGAATCCCTGAGGAAAAAGGAAACCTCGTATGACGTAGGCAATTTTTATGAGTGTAACGATACGGCCGTTGCAGGGAAACCCTGCAGTTAATAAGAGCTCTGATGAAACGAATTCTATGTAAATGATATACGGGTTGGAATATAAGAGGATTTTTTATCAGGAGAGGCAAGTTGCAAGCGTTCCTGAGGACATAAAACCTTACTTAGCGAGCCACAAATCCTCGTAACGCTAAGCCGAGATAAAACACTAAGCTCGCGGCGCACGGGGTGCGGGGCGCGGGGCGGGGCGGGAAGTGTTCACCTGCACAGCAGCACCGCCGCCGCCGGCCACGACAGACTTAAATATGTGTGTGCCACAGGAGATATTACTCGCCGAGGAAATATCACTTTTATAATGAAACTTTAAGTTAGAAAAGTTGCCGGTGCACACCTTTTAAGTGACACTGCGGAGGTTTATGATCGAAACAGAAAAGGTGCTCGAGACGGGCGCCTTATGTCTCGCGCCGTCTGTTGAGTACGGAATTTTATTCCGATTTATCACACGCGTCTCGTGACCCGAAACGATGATAGTGATCTGTATCGCACTCGCTGACACGAAATTGCTTCTCAGTGGTCGGAGCGTAGGGCGGCGGCGGCGGCGGCGGCGCGGGCGCGGATCAGCAAACAGGATCGTGTAATAAAGCCGTTAATTCCGCTTAACGTGCAAATAACATAAATCAGAGTGTCGCGTCTCCGTCGCCGCAAGCTCGCGCGACCCGCCCCGCGACCGCCCCGCGCCCGCCCCGCACCCGCCCGAGAGCCACGATGCGACTCGAGCGCGAATGAGGACGCAGCAAGACGCAGATAAATTAACATTCTCGAGTGTCCTGTCCTACTCAGGCAAACTATCAACTCAGACGTAGGTAAACTTCCAAATGTAGGTAACTTTTTATCCGTGATAATTTATTTATGAGCTGCACAGTCATGTTAATTTATAATTGTGATTGTGAATCTACTACAGGTATAAATGGGTGTTCGTGATACTAAGACGAGCAAAGCGAATGCACGGTCGATACTCGAATGTAATGTATGTTCGAAAATGTGTTTAATCTGACCGAAGTGAGAAATAATAATAAAATAAAATTCTCTGAATGGGCTTCAGAGGAATTAAGACAGAGTAGGTCCAAACTATATGAATTGTATGAACAAAAATCTTATGACCACAGTCCGGAATTTGTCACCCTTGTCAAAAATTGTTCTAATAATTTTAGGAAACAATGTCATAAAGCCAAATGCTCATATTTAAACAATCAAATTACAGTTTCGGGTGACAAAATTAAAACTATATGGAACATTATTAAAAAAGAGACAGGCAAGGTCAGGTGTAGTGAATCTAGTTTTAATTTAAAAGTTAATGGTAAATTACTCTCATCTAACGAGGACGTTGCTAACGCATTTGAAAAGTTCTTCAGTACTATACCCATAATAACAACAGAAGCACTACCATCCTCTTCTGAAAAGTCTCTAGATTACTTGGTTGAAAATGTTCCCCAACACAAGAGTGGCTTCAACTTCAAACCAATAGACTCTCTAACTATATTTAAAACATTCAAACTTCTAAACGTTAAAAAGACTGAAGATCTATGGGGCATGTCGGTTAAAGTAGTTAAATCGGTAATTGATGTGATTGCTCCGTACATGGCAATCATGTTCAATAGTTGTATAGCAGAAGGTGTTTTTCCTGACCTCATGAAAATGAGCAGATTAATACCACTTTTCAAATCCGGTAGCAAGGAAGACCCTGCGAACTTCAGACCTGTATCTGTTTTGCCAGTGTTGAGCAAAGTGTTTGAAAAGGTGATACTGAATCAACTACAATCTCACTTTAACGCATCAGGGCTACTCCACAAAAAACAATTTGGTTTCACTAAAGGCAGATCAACAACTGACGCCGGAGTAGCACTAGTACAACACATCTATAGTGCGTGGGAGGGATCACAGGATGCTGTTGGTGTATTCTGTGATCTTTCCAAGGCCTTTGACTGTGTGGATCATCAAACCCTTCTGCTCAAACTGCAACACTATGGTATTAAAGACAATGCTTTAAAATTAATGGAATCATATCTTGGAGACAGAGTACTAAAAGTAGATATAAATAGAAATAAGTCTACCGGAACGCATATGAATATTGGTGTCCCCCAAGGCTCTATTCTGGGTCCGTTCCTTTTCTTAGTTTACGTGAATGACCTGCCGTATATGGTGGAGAAAATGACTCAGATTGTACTATTTGCTGATGACACATCCATTATCTTTAAGGTGAAAAGACAACAAGAAATTCTAGACGATGCAAATAGTACGCTCTCTCATGTGTTAAGTTGGTTTAATGTAAACAACCTTTTATTAAACTCGAAGAAGACAAAATGTATCAAATTCTGTTTACCGAATGTGCGGCAGGTGGACACGAGTGTAAGCATAGGAACGGAAAGACTAGACCTCGTTGAAGAAACAATTTTCCTTGGAATCACTATAGACTCGAAACTTCAATGGGGTCCTCATGTAACTAGTCTCTCACGAAGACTTAGCTCAGCTGCTTATGCGGTCAGGCAAATCAGACACATCACAGATGTAGGAACTGCCAGATTGGTTTACTTTAGTTATTTCCATAGTATTATGTCTTACGGAATACTGCTTTGGGGGAGAGCGGCAGATATAAACACAATATTTGTCTTACAAAAAAGGGCCATTCGGGCTATCTATCAACTAGATGCTAGGCAATCACTAAGGGACAAATTCAAAAATATCAATATACTTACTGTTACCTGTCAATACATTTATGAAAATATCATGTATACCAGAAAAAACATAGGTTTATTTAAGACTTTAGGTCATAATCATAGTATTAGCACTAGAAATAGAAATAAGATTGCTATGCCCGCGTTCAGACTCAGTAAGGTTGCTCACTCTTTTATGGGAGTATGTGTTAGTTTTTATAATAAAATACCTAATGAAGCAACGGACCTACCAGAAAGGAGGTTCAAAAACTATGTCAAAAACGGCCTATTGAAGAAGTCATATTACAGTGTAAAAGAATATTTAGATGACAAAACTGCATGGTCTTTACCATCTCAGCGCACAGAAATCCAAAGAGGGGCGATGGACTGAGTCAGTACGTCTCTCCTCGGTGTATTTCCTTAGACTTAAGTAGAAATACATAACATTGTATTTTTAAGGCTCTGATATTTTAAAAGAGGTACGGGGGAGGTTTCTTGCCCTTCTTTGCTCCATCCCTAAGCCCACAACTTCCGAACGGGCGGTAGTATACAAAAATATTAATATTATATTGACGTTGACTAAGTAATATGTATGATTTTATGGTCAATAAAAATTTTGAACTGAACTGAACTGAACTGTAAGCACTGTGCAGTGGCTGGATGTTAAGGGAATATGTAAGCAGCCATATGTTACACAATTCTCGACGGTTTATAGAGCAGCCATAAAGTCAGGCCACACCGTGTTTGTAGTGGCATCTGTAACTTGTACTTATGTATCTCTAGATTTGCAAAGTTTGAATCGTTGTACTCGAAGAGCGATCCAATACAAGTTTCAGGTAACAAAAGCTATAAATGAAAGAGATTGCATTGCTATACCTGACTCATCATCTTCGTAGCAAATATAAAAAGTTTCAAACTGCTCAAAGCTGGAAACTAAGTGGAAAATGAGAAATTCAAAGGATGAAGTCTGCAAAGCACTATAAAGGAATGGAAAGTATTACGCTAGACAACAACAATACAATATTAAAGGCAATGGCTTCGTTCGCCGACTGTTCCCGTAGCGGGGATTAACGAAGATTTGATTTCAATAAGACGCTTAAGCCGGGGCAAGTAGAGATCTGAGTTAGACCCGGACGGGGCGGGCCGGGCAAGACCCGGGCAAGACCCGGGCACTTTGACGTCAGCACGACGACCCGCGTCGACCCGCACGCACCACGCCAACTCCGCGGACAAAGAGACCGCATGGACCAACTCCGCTCTTCTCATTTACAAGCAATTGTCAAAGTTATATGGTCCAGCCGCCAGCTAAGTGGCGCGGGCGGCGGCGGCGGCGCCCCTGTGCCCGGGAATGGCGAACTTACGTACTCTGCGGAGAATCACCAGGATCACAACTATAAATTGGATATCCGCCCGCCTAACTTCGCCCGCCTAGCATACCTACACTTTACGAGCCACATACGCTAAGGTTAAAGGCCGGAAAGAAATAAAAAGCCAACAAAAACAGGAATACCACCCGAAGGACGTTAACTATAGAGAGCCGTTCCAAATAAAAAGGTCGCTTTCGAAATAAATTATACCCCAATTCGGCCGTTTCAATTCAAATTGAAAGAGCATCTCTCTATAGAGATTTCTCTAGCCGCAGCGGAAGAAAGAATACAAATAGCCATATAAACGGAAATGAAATGGCTTCATGAATCGTGTGGCAAGTCACATTGTTAGATATAAGAGGACCGAGCTCAGCCACACTGAAGTCGTATTTTGTTAGTGTGATGTTCGGATATACAATATGTGCCACATAGAAAATTTTCCATATTTCAGTTTCAAACTTCTATTCGATATTCGGCGTGGCGCGCGGGACGACAAAAACTGTTATAGCAACTGCGGAGGCAATCTTTTTGCAGTTGTTATTTATTCATTGCATATCGGAACGCCCATCACGTACTCGATAGATAGTGCGCATAATTTTTACCGGGACGCGTCGCGCGCGTGGCGGGTCGGTACGATATCGATAGGCGATTATAAAACAAAACGACGACGTAGATAGGGCTCCGACCGAGGCGCCCGAAGCGCCCGAGGGCCCGCGGGTCCGCCCGAGACCCGAATGCTAGATGAGTCTGCGGGAAACTAACAAACAATACAAGTAGGCGCTCCATCTCACAAAACGAAAAGGAATTGTATCTCGGGGTGCACAAAAACGCTTCGGTCAGCAAAAGAAAATCCTCATAAGGGTCAAACGGTCATGTACATTGGAAATAAATGTATTTAGTTTCTATCTTTCTGTTTCAATTTCGTCTGCGGCTATTAGTTTTAATGATATCTTTTCCCCACCTTCTGCAACGGTTAAGGCTATATTGGCTGTACTGTACAGGTATGAACGAGTTCTGTGGTCCGTAGAGTATAATCGCCGTGTGCACTGTGCAGCGTTCAATTGTGCAACAAAGGCGACTAGCAGGCAATGTAATAGTTGCCGTCTCTACTCTGCAGCTCTACCGGATCGCAGGATCGCAGAGCTGGCGCCCGAGCCGCTTTGCAACCGGCTTTTGTGAAGATGCCTTTATCCCCCTTGCGATGCCCATCTGATACATTCTGAAGAATATTTATAGAGCTATCTATACTTAGTTGTTAGTTATATACACGAGGAAATAAAGGCTTTTCCTAAATCACCTAAGCAAAATTTGATTTCAGGATAACACGTTATTTCCTTCCTTGTCCCAAATATAACGTCATCATGTTTTCTTAGGTTGGGACGAGAACAAAGTCTCTCTAAACACAAACAGTGGGAGGACGAGCGGAGTAGTGTGTAATGTGACAATTCAATTATCCTTCAGTCAGAGCGGCGCAATCTCGATGTCTCCAAACAAAGACCCTGCTTGCTAATATAATCCCGCGCCGCCGCCGCCGCCGCCGCGTTTCGTGGATATACACCGCGACAAGTTTGTGTTGAAAAAAATAAAGGCGCGACGACGACGCGACGCGACGCCGGAATAGATGAGAGCGCGCGATAAACAGGAGAGGATCCGGAGCGAGTTCCGAACGGAGGGTCGATAGCGAAATACATTATTCGACGATCCGAGTGTTCCGATTCAAATTGAAAGAGCACCTCCGACATGAGATTTCTCAGGCGGCGAGTGGGCGCAGAATATAAATCGGCGCATAACCAGAATGGAAGGGCTGCGAGTCCCGGCGCCTCGCGTATCGCGGTCGCCGACACAGGGCGAGGGTGTTTTCTTTTAAAACGAATGACGAAAATACAAATGGCTGCTTACGTCGCTTCGCGCGCACGTGGTGTGTCGCCTAATCGAATTATAACGAAACAAATTGAATTGCATTTAATGAAGATCACCGAATCGCTCCTACGACGACGACGACAAGGCGTTCTGGAAATGGGATTTCCGGGAACTGTCTACTTATTTCAAATTGAATTGCACGGGGCACAGGGCGTTCAGCGGAGAGAAACAAGAGTAGTTAGCGAGAAGGGAGCCTCGCACTAGACTAGCAGATCGAGAAGAAAAGCTTCAGCAGTTTCAAAGTGTCGCTTTGAGTTTAACGCAAATTAGATTTCAATAAGAACGTCTGCGATATTGGGTCGTTGGGTTTCGTCGCCGTAGCCGCATGGCAGGGCGATTGCGGGGCGAGTGCGGGGCGGGAGCGGGGCGGTGGGACCTCGGCATGTCGAGATTGACTGGGAATCTGTCCCTACATTCCTTCATTTTGTAATTCATTATGCTGGAAATGTAAATAAATCAATTTACGACGAATAAATATTGAACTCGATTTAATTAAAATGTTATCCAAAACCAATTCAGTGAACGATGGAAGCGATAAATTTTAAGGAAAAGCTATTTTGCTCAGATATTTTGCTAAAGAAATTACGATTTTTATGCCTTAATTTTTGTTTGAGAAGAAACTTTCTGTATGTCATGCTTGTGTATGTCATGCTTGTGTATGTCATGCTTGTGTATGTCATGCTTGTGTATGTCATGCTTGTGTGTGTCCTGCTTGTGTAAGTACAATAAAGAAATTACGAAAACTTGCCTCAGCAGCCATATGTATACAAGATGCCAACAGGAAACTTACTAAAGAGTACTTACTTACTTACTTAATTACAGTCCCAACGTATTTACGACTTTTCTACTCATTGAACTATCAATCACAATCCCTTTTCCAAAAAGTTTACCATAATAACAACTACCATGATAAGTTTCACTAACTCAATAAATACTTGTCATATAAATGTTGTTGCTACTTAAATGCTCCTTCCTACGTAGGAAATCTTAGACGTAGGACGTTGTTAAAAAGGCAATGTTGTGTAAATGTTAGGAGAGGGGGCTGTTTCAGCACGATAAGCCTGATAGCGGCGGCGGCCCCGGGGCGGCGGCGGCGGCGGCGGCGGCGACGTCTTTGCAGCAGTTACTTCATTACGCGGAATCAAGGTGCCGCTCACAATGCCCTATTCAGATCTAAATAGCTTCACGCCCAATTGATCTTCAATGCGCCGCCAGCAGCGCCAGCCTCCAGCCGCTCCGGATAGTTCTTTCATTGGAAACGACTTGTCATCGTGTTCTCGCTGCAACGGAGCTCATCGAGAATTCCTTATACTTTGAATGGCTGTTTCTTAATTAAATTACGTTAGTAAATTAACATAGCGCCGCTCGACGAGACGTTATTAAATTAACTTTCTCAATATTCGCAGGTCGCGTAGGTGGGCGACTGTCGCCAGATGATTTTACATAATCTTTCGCAAGTGTTCATTCTCTTAGGGAACAATTAAGCTTTTTCAACTTGAATCTTTAAACTTCGGCAATTAGGGCGCTGCCGCCGCCGTCGCCGGTTGTGGGCCCTTTGGTTAATATAGTGCGTACGGAGGAAGGTACTACATGGGTCGATTTCAGGTGTGACATAAAAAATCGTAAAATCGACTCACGTAGAAGATTCGTAACGCTTGCAACGCTATTTGCAGGGTTCGTAACACCGTATCTCACGTCACCGAATCTCATTCGTGTGACACAAAAATCGTGAAATCGACCCACATATATAAAACACGTAATTGACATCACATCGGTTTCTCAGAACAATTATTGGGAGCCATGTGCTTACATTTACATGTTCGGGCAGCGTACATGACACAGTACATACGACATTGTGCGGGTAGGCATGTCGGCGGAGACTCAATGCGTGTGACGAGTGGCGCGCGGCGCGGGCGGCGGCGGGAGGGGCGGGGGGGGGGGGCGCGAAGTTTGACAATTAGGGCGACCACACGTCTGGCGACCTCGCAACACTCATTACACGCCGAAACTCGACTCCTCTAGATTAAAAGTCCAAGAGACACGGGTCGCCCCGGCCAGCGCCGCCGCCGCCGCCCGAGCGCAGGACTATCGGGGAAATGTTGATTACATTTGAACGCCGGAATGGTTATTGAAGTGGCGGCGACGTCGAACCGAAACCACGAGGTTTATAGCTATCTGTATTGGAGACAATTTATTGATTTAATTCACAGAAGCAGGCCCGAAGCGCCCAATGAGGACGAATACCGCACACCAATCAAATAGCAGCCGCTTCTACGACGATAAGGACAATGGACAGCTACCAATATCCGTCTCGTATGCTCGAGACATAATGGGATGCTGAGTATGCGAGACATGTTAGGATTTTATCAAGCGGAAAACTTCAGGATACGTGTTGGGTACCTTTCACAATACGTACGAATATTGTAAGAATGTAGTATGGACCAGGCTCTCCTACATAGAGCTAGACATAAGATATCAAATGTTCAAATAATAGTTAAAGCGAACCGTGCAGGATTGTTCTGTATCTCAAGGCAATAGCGCCCCAAAGCTGAGCCGAGTTTTGCCGATGATACAAACGTCGACTCGTAAATTGTAATGAGGCATAAGTTCGGTTTAACTTGTTCGACACCGCCAGATGGCGCGACGGATTCACACTTTTAATTGGATGTCATGTGCAGTCGCCGCGACTTCATGAGCGATTTATTTATTCGTACGTGTTACGTCAGTTAGGTGCTTCAGCTTCGCCCTAAACTACACCTAGGTATACAACCCGTCGTCAGTGGGTAATTTAATTCAGGTCCCGCGATCGACGAACGTGCGAAAGTTCGGAACCATAATTTGTAGTCTAAATGCCGAAGCGCAGTTAATGTAGTTAGCATTTACCGAATTACAAGTTGTGTTGCGAGAAGGCTTCTATTGCGAATTAGCGGGAAGGTATCGAATAATACAGGGTGTAACAGAAAGGCGTAGTCATAGTTTAGGGGGTTATTAGCGACATCATTCTGAGCAACTTTCACTATGAAACTGATTTGATCGGACAACTTTAATTTTCACTTCTCTACATATACAAATCAGCTGACCGCCCGGACCAAAACGTATGGAGCAATGAAAAATAAAGT
>OY735255.1:124791-152473 GCA_963457715.1 Argyresthia albistria | reverse complement strand
CTAGGTATTATGCAATGAGCTACCACAAATAGCATATACAAGTTAAAAGTTATACTATATTATGGTACTAACTCACTTGTAACTTTAGAACATAACAGGCTTGCGTGCTGCTAGTCAAAATAAATACTTTTTATGAAACTTGGCCGGCACTTGGCCGGTTATTTTTTTGCTACGAAAGTTGCTACGGCACGCAGCAAATAGCTTTGCAAGCGTTACGAATCTTCAACGAAGCACAGAGAAAGTTCGAGGGTCGATTTCACGAATTTTTATGTTACACGAATGAGATTAATTCACACAAATGACGCGTCATTCGTGTGACGTGAAATCGACCCTTTTACTGTACGATGTTCTTTATTATTACCTAAAAGTTGTTAATTTAATTTTATAAATAAGTTAAAAAATAGACTAGATATACCAATTCAAAACCCAAATTAAATATGTCAAAATAACTTGATAGGTTATAATTTAATTGTGACATAGCTGTGTTGATGACATGATATTTCGGTAGCTCAAGTTTCCTGTATAATTTATTTGAATCACGGTTGTAAATTATGTAACCTACTTGAAATAAATATATATTTTACTCACACACTTACTGTAATTTCAATAAATTTCCCTACTACAATTAATGTTCTATGCAATATGCTGTAGATAATTATCTATTGAAGTGCATATACTGTAATTAGTATAATTGCATATGTATGTAATAGCATCAATGTCCCGGGTCAATAACTTTGCAAGTTCAGCCAAATGTTACTTCACGGACCAGGAACCTAGATTCATTGGAAATAATACGCTCTGTATTGCCAATATTTGAGAAATAATTTATTAGGTTGTACGTACTTGTACTGTAAACATTAATTACTACTTTATATAACCGGAACGGAGCAACGGGCCGCTTACTAGTTCCTAACTATTCGTGTGTTACAGTCGCCTCTACTTAGACTGACGATGATGTTCAAAGTAAGTACATCCATAAGTTCATTAATCTGTTGATCCGGGATGACAGCTAGACAATAGCAGTGCCTGAGCAGTGAGCAGAGTACCAGCGGAATCCACAGACGCTGCTCAAATAAAGTGTCGCTTGAATGTCTGTCTGGCGTTGTTCATTCCCGCGCGACAAGACAAGTGTACTTTCAGATTCTGCAAGCGAATCTGCTATATGTATAGTTGTCCTGTCCTGTATGTTGTAGATGGCACTGGTGGTGGTCGCGGTGGTTTGTGCCAGTCGAGCCGACTCGGGCGCTGCAGGCGAGCCTGCCGCGGGGGCGGGGGCGAGGCTGGACCGGGATGACTTCGACTCGGCCGAGTCTGCGGAGGAACGCGACGACACCAGCGACAGCTGGACCTTTTGGAACTGGTTCCGACCTTGGAAGATGTTTAGATGGGGTTATAATATTTATTTTACTTACATTACATAATTTCTTTATTGCACGCAAACAGTTACAGAAGACAATATAAAACATAGAAAACTCTAATAACAGATCTCTTCCAGCAAACCAAATAAGGACGAGACAGGTGGATTGCCGAGTAGGAGTAGACCCTTGTGTACAAAATAATTACATTTCGATAGGAACCGTGCATGATTAGTGGGCCATCAGATCCTTCAGTCTCAGGAACTTGGACAGCAACAGGTATCGGCTTACCAGCGGCGCTTAATTTGTGTGGATTCTGACTGCCAAATGCGGCTTTTTGAGACCTTGGGTGGGAGCAATCGATATAGTTCTATTGCTATACGAGATACATACGCGACTCGAGGTCCAGGGCCAGAGTAGATAGCGTGGTAAAGAAGCAGCAGCAGTGGCCCAGCCAGTGGGTGAATTAGGCTGTTTGATGATGATGATCCAGTCGTTAACATTTAATTACTCGCGTGTGGTATATTTTCCCCAAAGCATGTTTGAACACTTGTTACACCTAAACTATTATTTTTTTCATTGTGGCCTTCCCAGTAGTTGCTTAAATAGTTTCCCCTCCATGATTAAGTCACCTGCGCCACGTAGCAAGGTTTTGTCGTGCGAGGGAGGAGATCGCGTCTGGGGTATATATTGCCCCACGCGAGTGTTGGTGCAACTATTTTTGACGAGTAAGTACCTAGCAAACATTTTTAAGTACCTATTTATTTTTGCGTTGTATGCTCTTGTGTATGAATGTTTTCCAACTGTTGTTAGCTTATAACGTTCAAAATGGCAAACCAACGTCTTTGTGTCAATCAGATTGCTCAGTATTTATTAGAAGATGATGAACAAAGCGCTATTGACAGTCCCGATGAAAATGAAGTGGAAACTGAGGTTATACAAATGATGATCATGATTCCGCCTCTTAAGAAAGTGCCAATGAAACGGACCATGCATGAGTGAAGCATCAGTAGATCTGACAAGAGCTCACCAACAAACTCAAGCAAAAATATCACAACTACCCAGGGCCATACCAAAACGTCCCAAGAGAAGTGCTACTATTCAGCTCGTAGCTCCACGTCCAGAGATAGCCCATCCACTTCGTACAAGAGGTGTCATAACTGCCCAAGGTCAAAGGAAAAAGAAATAAGGATGACGTGTGCCAAATGCAAGCAGCACGCCTGTCATGACCATTCCATCATGAATTCATGACATGTGATTAATGCAAAGACTAAATTGTTCCCTGTTTTACATTGATCTCATCAAAATGTTCCTAGAATTATTGATTATGAATACTGTTATCATCTAGCGAGAAGTTGATTCTTTGTAGATTTACTAATAAAAATAATATTATGCAGTAATACTTACTTTTTTCATTTATTTTTTATTTTATTATTAAAATATACCCCACGCGAGCGTGGCTTTTTAACGCGAGTAATTAAGGGTTAAAGTAGGTAATGAGTAGGACAAATAAAGAAGTCATACTTACTTTAGTATAGGTAGGTACCTACTTATTTACTAACTGGTACTTATGACGACCTCTGTGGCGTAGTGGTTGCGCATCTGCCTACCATGCGATTGCGTGGTCCCGGGTTCGAATCCCGGCTGGGAAAAAAAACCCCAGGTCTTGGATGTTTACATGTTTGTTTGTGTGTGACGTCGCTGTTTGTTTCTGGTTCCCACGGCACAGGGTGTCCTAGTGTAGGGCCAGAAGCAATGTATGTGCCTGCATATGTAGCCTGTATGGAAATGTTTGTTTGTTTTTTTTTTTATTTTAAACCGTAATCTCTCTATTTTTAGGAAGTAAACGCCTTCTCAATATGGTCAAGGGAGGGGGAATGGAGCACCTGCATGGCGACGGTCACAGTCTTTCGAAGAATAAGGTGAAAGTGCTATTCAAAGTTCTGCAATATAAAAAACCGTGATACGAAGTTTTCTAGTTATTTATTTCGCAACCTACACTTACATAGGTAGATTAGATACCTATTATACGTAGTTTATCATCACACACTCGTTCTATAATATTGCTTAGCTGCTTCATTATCACCAATTTTGTTTGGCTCTGCAATCTGCATGCCGCCTGGCTGGAGGGGTATCTCTTTTTCTCGCAAAGGATGAGAGAGAGAGAGAGAGAGATTCATGAGAGATTACCCCCACCCTACCCTTGCTCAAACAAATTGGCAAATAGTTAGAGATAAGTAAGTACGTTAGAGTAATCGTAATCTAATCATGAAATCTGAAAACTTTAGGAGGTGGCAAAAGCCAGGGGGAGCAAGTAGGCTATGCGTTGCCTGCCCGTCAGCCACGCATTGTATTTGTACCTAGTATTGAGCAGTTCTGGTGGCCATATGTGGTCTTCATCAGCAGTTCCGCATCACAATATTATGCTTACCGTGAGTAAATGACAAAAACACAAAAATCACTATAGGTCTGCCTATAATATTTGAAGAGTTCCCTCGATTTCTCCAGGATCCCATCATCAGATCCTGACCTGGTGTCAATGGGACCAATGGGAAGGCAAACCCTTTCAAACAAAAAAATAATTTTCCAAATCGGTCCATCCGTCTAGGCACTATCGGGACACATACATAAAAAAAAACATCCGGACGAGACGAATTGTAAACCTCCTCCTTTGGGAAGTCGGTTAAAAAGAGTTTGAGGACATGTCAGTTAAAGAGTACCTATATAAACTTACTACGATGTCAGTTGTCATACATAACATATGACATTTATTTATTATCGTTTTCTTCAAAGAGTATATAAACTTACGTTTTCTTTTCCATGCGTTTGATAAGTTGATACAGTTTGATACTAATTGATAATTAATCTCGCATCAAAACAACAAAATGTACTACCTAGACTCGCAGCGCACACTGACGCGTCGCGATAGCTCCCTCATAGCTCCCCGGCGGGCCCACGGGCGCGAGTGGGACCTGCAGACCACCACCACCATCGTGGGCGACTCCACGGTGCAGCTGGACCCCCTGTCCTGGCTCGCGCGCCGCCGCCCCCCCGGCACCACGGAGAGGGAGCTGGTGACTCTGATGTTCGACTCCATGCTGGAGCACATCGTGGAGTCCTGGGAGACCATCCCCGACAAGAAGTCGGAGAATGAGAGCCAGATCCTCGTGCAGAACTTGGAGATAATGAAGAAACTGAAGAAATCTGAAAAAGGTAACTATAAGTACAACTTAGAAAACAGGCCAACTCGCATTTGATTTGACTGTTTATTACTTGCTGACTTAGAAAACAGGCCAACTCGCATTTGATTTGACTGTTTATTACTTGCAGACTTAGAAAACAGGCCAACTCGCATTTGATTTGACTGTTTATTACGTGCTGACTTAGAAAACAGGCCAACTCGCATTTGATTTGACTGTTTATTACGTGCTGACTTAGAAAACAGGCCAACTCGCATTTGATTTGACTGTTTATTACTTGCTGACTTAGAAAACAGGCCAACTGGCATTTGATTTGACTGTTTATTACTTGCTGACTTAGAAAACAGGCCAACTCGCATTTGATTTGACTGTTTATTACTTGCTGACTTAGAAAACAGGCCAACTCGCATTTGATTTGACTGTTTATTACTTGCTGACTTAGAAAACAGGCCAACTCGCATTTGATTTGACTGTTTATTACTTGCTGACTTAGAAAACAGGCCAACTCGCATTTGATTTGACTGTTTATTACTTGCTGACTTAGAAAACAGGCCAACTCGCATTTGATTTGACTGTTTATTACGTGCTGACTTAGAAAACAGTCCAACTCGCATTTGATTTGACTGTTTATTACTTGCTGACTTAGAAAACAGGCCAACTCGCATTTGATTTGACTGTTTATTACTTGCTGACTTAGAAAACCGGCCAACTCGCATTTGATTTGACTGTTTATTACTTGCTGACTTAGAAAACAGGCCAACTCGCATTTGATTTGACTGTTTATTACGTGCTGACTTAGAAAACAGGCCAACTCGCATTTGATTTGACTGTTTATTACTTGCTGACTTAGAAAACAGGCCAACTCGCATTTGATTTGACTGTTTATTACTTGCTGACTTAGAAAACAGGCCAACTCGCATTTGATTTGACTGTTTATTACGTGCTGACTTAGAAAACAGGCCAACTCGCTTTTGATTTGACTGTTTATTACTTGCTGACTTAGAAAACAGGCCAACTCGCATTTGATTTGACTGTTTATTACTTGCTGACTTAGAAAACAGGCCAACTCGCATTTGATTTGACTGTTTATTACTTGCTGACTTAGAAAACAGGCCAACTCGCATTTGATTTGACTGTTTATTACTTGCTGACTTAGAAAACAGGCCAACTCGCATTTGATTTGACTGTTTATTACTTGCTGACTTAGAAAACAGGCCTTAATGTTGAAAGTTACAAATGTTCACTTAAACTCTCCAATTCGCTGTCCAAGTTTCCACGCTACATAAACGCACTCCGTTGAATTCGTTCCGCTACCTTTATTGTTTTCGTTGATATTCATTGCGAAGATGAAAGTAAAGACCAAGACTTTAAAAGTAACCAGTCCGTGGAGGACTTTAACCCATTAATGGAGGGGATTGAACCAATAATGGATTTAGATGACCAGACCAGGATGCTGCTGGACCAAGCGGTTTATAAAACCTTTTCTTTAAATTAAGACAAATAAAAAACAGTGTTTACCCTTGCTTGTTATTAATTTTATTTATACCTATTTTATTAAATTATTATTACTACTTATCATTAATTAATAATAAAAATATATACAAGGTAAGGTTGTAACAAAAAAGTCGTAGGAAAAATAAAAATAGATTTTTCAGACCTTGTTTTGAGTAAAGTAAAAGTAAAAAATGTTTATTCACAAAACTCCGTATTACATATTGGTGGATCCCTGTCTCCCTAACTAGTTTAGACTGTATCTAGGGAAACAGTTCTTCCCGATTAGAGTCACAAGATAAACGTTCATGAAATTAATAAAGTAAGTAAGTTTGTACATTTATTACAAAAACAAGAATAGGTACGTGTTTTTTATGTTTTGTGCAATAAAGTATAAAATGAAATGAAGATTTGCCAACCATACAAAAAAATCCCGTCGCCATTTTCAGATCTATTCTATATCTGCGTGGCATACTCTACACTCTACGGTAGGTACGCCTTAGTAGGAAAACTAATAATGTTATATATAATATTGTTCTAGCATCAGTGAAAAAGAAAAGCCGATCGAGACTAAGCATAGTGTCACAGGTACCGTCAATGATGTTGCCACTAACCTCTTAAACTAGTTTTTTTTCTATTTTGGATTCTCTATGTCTATCTATCTTCTATCTATCTATTTGGTCTATATTAAACTAGTGGCTCTGTGAGCTGTAGATGTAGACCTCGCTAGCGACACCGGGAATTAGAGTTTTTGTTTTCATTATTTTCCATCCCGTCACTGCTCACATCGTACTGAAGTTTATCGGATGAACATCATGAACAGGTGAAATTATTATAAAACAAATGACCCGACTGCCTGGTACGTCCCTGCCTGGTGACGTACAATAATATATGGAGTATGAAAGTAGCCGCACTAATAACTTTGTAAACTACATTTTGCGATTTCTGATACATACAACCTATCATGACTTTTCACTAAAATTATATTGTCTGTGTCACTTTCACGGTTTCCATGAATCCAGCGACGCCTTATTTGTTAATATCCGTCGAGCCGTTTGGGTTTTCAGCGATTTTTTTATATTTTAAAACCCCATGTTACGAGAAACGGTAAATGCGACCTGTAGAGGAGAACACACAGACAGACAGACATAGGTACGAAAGCATTTTTGTCCAATCCTGAAATGGAGACGCTTCGTTCGCTCGGTTAATAATAGTTTTAAAGTACCTAAGTGGAACGTCTTTCATTCTGTATTTAACAGAACGAACGACGATGCGTTGAGTTACTCATTATTACCATTACACATAGGTAGCATAGAAAAGCTCTAAGGGCTATTTGAGAGGTGTCAAACCACAAACTAAAGGAACTAAACTGACAACCTCAAATACGACAGCTCTTGAGCGGTGGACACAGATTCCATTTTCCATTACACCATTTTAATTAGTTCAGTTAGTATAGTTCGTGTCGCCTCCCAAATCGCAGGCAGTGTGGCCTATTCTTGAGGTGTCAAAACCACTAAACTAGAGGAACTAAAGACACTAAACAGACAACTTCCAAATACGACAGCTCTTGCGCGGTGGCCACAGATTCCATTTTCAAACGCACGATGTCTAGTTAGAACGCTAAACGCGTACCTCATCGCGTACCTCATAGGTCATAGGAGTCGCTCGCGAGACTATAGCGTGTTTATTGTAAACTGCTCATGTATGAATGAAACATAAAGAGTAGCTTTTAATTAGCAATGTAGGTAGCTTTTTGTAATTGAAGGACCTGTTTCGTCTTTAACATATTTCCTAACGATTTCTTCCACCGACCCAGGACGTATACCAAAGCTTGTGGTCGTCTCCTGACGAGCGGGCCATCATCAAATTCCGAAACGGAAATGTTTATGAAGGCGCGATATCCATGAAACGCATGACCGGCACTGGTCGATTCCAGTGGGCCAATGGAACTGTTTACATGGTAAGGAAAGTCAATAGGTTCCAATTGTAAATCTAGTAGCCCCTAACTAATACCGTGAGTGTCCTCAGGGCGAATTTAACAACAATGAAATAAAAGGAAGAGGTCAAATTAACTGGAAAGATCAGTCGTGGTACGAAGGCGAGTTTCTGGGCAACCTCCGCCACGGCAAAGGACTCTACGTGGACTCCCGGCGACAATGCTGCTATGTTGGCGAGTGGTTCTACGGATCCAAACACGGCCAGGGCGTCATCTACTATTCCAAAGACTTTAAGAATTCCTATGAGGGTGAATGGGACCGCGTATGTAATAAAATAATACACAGTTTCAAAGTCCTTCGCCTTTGAGTTTAGAAGGTATATTATTTTGACTTCCTCAGAATGTACGCCATGGAGTTGGTAAGCGGGAGTACTGCGCCATGAGCGGATATAACGGTGAATGGGATAAATACGAAAGAGAAGGGAAAGGTTTGATGATATGGCCAAACCACGACGTAAGTTACCCAAATAGTAGATTGTTACACAAGGGACGTAAGAGAGCTATTTCGGGTGAAGATCCAATTCCAACAGATCGAGTTAACCCGAGATATTTAGACGAAGACGAATATAGTTCGATTCGAGGGTGAAATAGCTACTTACGACCCGAGGTAAGCATTCTACTTGACATCATTCAAGCGAGGTAAATAAATCATTTATACAGGTTGTAACTGAAAGGTGCAATTCAATTCAATTCAGTTTGTTTATTCATGAACACAGGTACATACAAATGCAGATGATTTGGTGCATTTATTTATTTATGAAGACTAACAGCACAATCATTAATCAATTATACAGATATTTAGAAGAAACAGTATTATAATGCCAATAACAAGTCTTCCACAAAGTTGTAGGTTACTAGTAATTTATAGTAGGCTAGTGTTATAATATAAATAATTTAAAAAACAGTAACAAAATAAGTCATATAAAAAATATTAATTAACAACTTTACATTAAGTATCCATAGTCTGTCTGTTTGTGAAGTTTTATTGAAGTTTATTATATGCCCAGTAAGTTCTTGTCCTCTTTAGTTTTACAGGGGTAATTGGAAAAGTGGCGTAATGTCCGGCCTCGGGGTTTATATTTGGGACACATATCGCAACCACTCCATGTCGCACGGCTCTCTATGCATGTACCGCGGGTTCTGGATGAAAGGACAACGTCACGGCCATGGGTTCGAAAACTTTGGAGTAGGATTGGGATCCCACTACTCAGGAGAGTTCAAGGGAAACAAGAAACACGGCCCCGGGAAACTTGTCACAAACGACGGACTGGTTCTAAAGGACCAGAAACTATTTGTCGATGACATTATTAGTTCGTTCTCGGAGCAAACCAAGCAACAACCTCACAGAAAGTCTTTTATAGTACTTCCTGAAACGTCTAAGTTTCTTATGAGCGATGTTTCAGTGGAATTGCTGGATCATATTGTTGATGCGCTCAAACATATTGATAATCAAAGAGAAATCAGAGAATACATTATAAATGATTACATACGAAATAACAGTGACACTTTCAAAGCAAACGCACGACACATAACAGAGGCATCGGTATCACAAGAAGGCGATTTAGCTGAAATTGTTAGTTTCGAAGTGTCTTCTCTGAGAAAGGCGTTACGATATTACGAAACTGAACTAAGGCATATCTACTGCGAATATGCCAAGGTTTTCAATACAGAAGAAATAGATTTCAGACCGGTTTTGATTCGGCTCTATCTGTGGCAACTGTACTACGACTGCAACATGCACGAGAAAGGTTTAACAATGGTCGAAATCGACAAAATGTTTCACGGGAACCCGGATTGGTTATCCAAAGCACCACACAATCCATTTGAGAAGATTTACTACTGGCAGTTCTTGCACAGTCTGATCACTGTGGCCAGCTGGCTTTACTGCCAAACCCACCTGCCCGGTACGAAGCCTGATACCATTGTTGCCAAAGCATTTAGGAAGTTCATGGACACTGACATACTGACAAATATTGGATCACGTAAAGGTACCATTGCAATTTTTTCCCTTCTATTCCTTGATATAGTCGCTCGTGCCTAACCTGACTCGTGTTTTTAGGGCACCTAGCCAACAGATACGCGGAGTTCATCCCCATGAAGGGTCTGTACCGGCTGTACCGGAGCCTCGGCGAGCCACACACGGTGCGACAGTTTATTCGCGCGGCGCGTCACCCGCCGCACTGCGACAAGCAAGCGCAGTCGCCGCTGCAGGACGCGCCCGAAGAGGAGCTGCCGCTCGGGAAGAACGCCTACATCTACGGGAATGATATGTCCTATATTGTTGGTAAGAGTATTGTTTCTCTCATAATAGATCAACCTTCCAGCGTGTCAGAATGAGTGCGCTAGGTTCTGCTTCAACGTACCCCCCCGCACTAATGTCACCCCATATATTAATAAGTCCAATCTTTTAAAACTTAGTGCTAGAAGAAATCTTCATTTTGCGACGCTCTTGTTTGGATTGGTAAGATTTAAGGTTCCGGAATACCTTTATTCTAAACTTAACTGGTCCCGCAGGACCCCGATTAACTCAAGAGCAGCCACACTACTGCTGTCGTGTCCGAGACATAAGACTGCTGCATTCCGTGGTAGTTTTCGCTATGCTGCTACCAAATGCTGGAATAATATTCCACCTCCGTTTCATGAGCTGAAATCAGTTAGCTCCTTCAGAAACACGCTCAAGGCACATCTGTTAGCAGCACAAAAAAACAGGTGACAGTAATAGGTACCAGGTCCACCCTAACTCACTAACTCCCGAACGCACAAACTCCACGTATTCCACATTACCTCCATATTTTCACTATATACTTATGCTAAATTACACTTTGCCCCATACCCCCAACATTTAACTTAAGATTGTATGATTGTTTTTCTTGTTCGTTTGTTTGTTTTTAACATATGATTGGCTTTATTTATTTTTATTTTCCGATCGTTTCTTGATGTTGCCTTTGGTGCATGGCGCCACTGGTGCATAATTATGCTCTTTCGGTGTATTTACTTTTACTCGGATTATACATTTAGTTTTAAGTTTCTAATTTTAGGAAATGGCGTGAACTGAAAACCAGCGTTACGTGCAGCTCACTGCTACACGTAACATATGCTGAGTTCAAACCATTTTGACATTTAAACCTTAACCATAAACTGTGTACTATATTTTTTTTTATTATTATCCCTGTGTTTATTTGTCAAATAAATATATTTCTTTCTTTCTTTTCTTTCTTCCAGATCGTAAAGTAACATCTTAAAAAGGGTTCTCACAAAAGAAATATCTCTTGTTATGGATACCAAAAGCACCACTATACGTTTTCTTTTTTTCAGATAATCCGGAAAAGCTGAAATCATACGTCAACGAAGTCACACATGAATTGAAACTCTTCAACTTCGGAAACGTCTCAACGAAATCAATGATTCATATCTTCGCTGAAATAATTCCTCAAATCATCAGTAACGACAAAATAATGAGTTTGGATATAGAGATTACGTTCTTGGAGTTTTTCGAAGCATTTATCTCGTGTACGGAGGAAAGTATCCGTATCAAGGAGGAAGAGTTGCGCTGGAGGGAGAGGTTCTCCAACACCGAAGTAGAGGTTTCTTCTGAGTACCCGTCGCTCTATTCTGCTCATAAGCCTGGTGAGCGCGTCATTTTAGCTGGCAGGGATGCCAAATCAAACAAGCCGAAATAAATAACGTAATAAAATTTACTCGAAACTTGTTTGTTTCATTTTCATGTGTTTGGTTTTTGAGAAAAATACACAATGCCTTCCACATTATCTCATATCATAAGGGTACAGTGGTACAGTCACAAACGGAATATACTTACAATGTCAGCACGCGAGATCTTACTCAATACGGTATTATATTCGCATCTGACCCTCTAGTCACTAATCTCTTCGGGTCAGATGCTTCATATAATTGTGATAGAACTTCACTTTGTAAGTTCGTTTAATCATCAATTATTGCCCATGTAAGAATAAATCTAAGAATACATGTCCGAGGCTTAGATTATATCCGAGGTAGATACCTAAAACGCTAAACGAGAATCGTCGATATTAATCCCTAAAAGTGCATAATTCAATTTGAAAAGTCGTGTTGTCTACTCAGTTCGTTATTTGAATTTTTGATAATCTGAGTTGGGCGACTAATGTAAACTTTTTGATAATCTGAGTTGGGCGACTAATGTAAACTTTTTGCAAAAAACAACATTAGTGTAGATTAATGTCATCTTACCATCATCTTACTCTATGATTGGAGCAAAACGAGCAAACAAAGTTGTTGATAATTTTGAAAAGGACTAATCATCATGCGTTCAAAACACGCAACTGCTAAAAAGCCGCCGCAAATATTGTTCTGCAAGAACAGATACGGGCCAGCAGTGAAGGTAGACAATTGGACGAAATATGCTGCCGCCTTACCGAAGGATAATTACGTGTACCGCGACCAGTTGAGTAACCTCCTGAGCACTTACTGGCGCTTGGGCAGCGAAGACTACGGCGTCAAGACTACTGAGACCAGAGACATGCTGGCTCAGATATACACTAAGACTGATCCGATTTATTCTTTCAAGCCACTCGTTAATTTCACGTCGTATCCTTGCACTGAGTAAGTTTTGATCTATCACATGACTCGATCTATTTCGAGCACGATTGTCCCAAAATAGTTCCTGTACCTGTCCATAATTAGTAGTCGCTACTCTATTCGTGTATCGCCGCACACGCGCTTCAAAACGCCGCCACACGTCACGCGATTCCACCTTATGTCTAAATATGATACGGCGCGCATGTGCTAATAAAAATTGGTCAAGTGCGGGTCGGACTCGCACACGAAGACATTCGCAACCATCGTCCTTAGTGCCGTAAAACGGCAAATACCTTCAATCTTGTCGTCAGTCTTCTCTTACTAGCAAAAAATGTCAGGCGCTATTGTATTGAAACTGACTTAATACCTACTATTTAATTCTAAACACCCTTTTTCCGTGTATTTCGGTATTAGTTGTTGTTGCGGCAATAGAAATATACATTCTGTACAACATTTCAACTCTCTAGCTATTACGGTTCGTGCTGGAGGACTCGATGACGGACAGACGGACAGCGGAGCCTTAGTAATAAGGTCCAGTTTGGCACCCTTCGGGTACCGAACCCTAAAAAGTGGCTTCAACTTCCTTAGTGGCCGCTTCTAGCTTCTCGCAGCAGCGGCGTTTGTGGCTGTCGTGTGCGGGGACACTTTACACACCCATGTAACAGAAACTTCCCACCTCCCTTACCTACCAATTAAACTATGTACTTACGCGTGAGCCCCGTAAACTTGAAACCCCATTTGAAAAAAGTAAATAGATAGATGAAATATCATTACAGCACACCTAGTAGAAACAAGTTGATGAAACTAGCCAACTTAGCGCAATTGCACCCCGACTTTGGAGTAATGGATTATTTGTCGACGCAGCAGGATGACTATCGAAACCCTCACCCTGCAGTCACCAAACCTGTAAGTGTTTCTTAAGCATAGCGTCACGCCTTTTCTGATGCCTTTAGCCAGTTATTTAATACTCCATTTCGCGTAACAGGGGCTAAGCCCATCGCCGCAGCTGTGGAGATTTAAGGTTTTCTGATTTCTTCAAGACGTAACAACTGCTGCTCTCCAATCCCATTTCCTCCACATTCCACTTTTCCGATATTGGCTTAACGGCCGAAATTAATAACCTATCTTCTATCCATAATCTGCAGGCATAAATCACATAGCGCAACTGTCAAATGTAACGCGTAATCTGCAGATCACGGATAGAGATCGGTTATAGGGATCGGCCGTTAGGCTGCACAGTCGGTCGATTGAAATCACCTTCCTTTCCATATCCTAAAGAGCAGGTCACTCCCCTCCTATCATTTGTGCCCTCTGGCATGCCGGCCGCAGGACCGGAACAGGATTAGAACCCTCGCTGCAGAGTCACCATCAACATCAATGGTAGTTACGAATCGTATCTATTAATTTCCCAGCTCACGATGGCGTCGCCCATTTGGCTCATGAACCGCGTGATCCGCTCGGACCTGACTCACAACCACGGCACGGCGCCACCGCGCGGCGACTACCAGTGCCTCGACACACACACGCCCATCGGACACATCCGGCAGATGCGCCTGCCGCGCCGCCTCTCCTTCGACCCCGCCAGCGGCCTGCAGGACTTCCCCAGGCTGAGCGCCTCGCTCGACACCCAGCAGTTAAACAAGACGTAATACAAATCAAGTTTATTTCGTCTTCATGAAAAAGGACAAACACAACAAACAAAAGCAAGACAATAACTAATAATGAAACGTAATAAATTAGCATGAAAGTCTGGCGCATGACTACGTGTGTTGAGGACACCATAGAGACATGACTACGTGTGTTGAGGACACCATAGAGACATGACTACGTGTGTTGAGGACACCATAGAGACATGACTACGTGTGTTGAGGACACCATAGAGACATGACTACGTGTGTTGAGGACACCATAGAGACATGACTACGTGTGTTGAGGGCACCATAGAGACATGACTACGTGTGTTGAGGACACCATAGAGACATGACTACGTGTGTTGAGGACACCATAGAGACATGCGCTAGACTTGTAGGATTTTTAGACTGCTTTGCCTGCGAAAATTGAGGCTTCAAATAACAACCGACAAATAATAAGCTTCGACGTTGGTAAATAACATGGAGCAGTCTAAACATCCCCAAACACATAAGTAAACATAAAACAAAACAAAAAAATTTAAACCTCCAACTAATTATACATTATTTTGTCTATGGTAATCTACTTATATTTTACTACTATTATAACTTTTAGTACTTATAGAAAATCTTTTATGTGTATCATAAAATAAAAGAATATCGATGTAAAAATGAATCGACAGTTTTTTAATTTATACCTACGTAATCTGCAAAATGGCTTGATAAAAAAACGCTGGCGCAGTAATTATAGGAACAACACTATTTCATGATTTGCTGATATACTTTAATATTTAACAATGCAATTTTATGGTTATATGCATAAATTTGTAGAAATCATAATAGCTACCGATTTGTTAGTTTATGCGAGTTTTTTCTGGTAATTATCACTATACCTACCTTGGTATAGAGACATTTATTTATTCTATCAGAATACCATTTTTAATATGACAAACAATAAAATTACCACATAACAAAAAAATACTTAAGAGAACACTTGACCAAAAAGCAATGAAACATCATCTCTCTCGTAATTTGTACATATTTTGACACCAATTAATTAATTAATTTATGGTGTTCTTTATGTTACAAATGATAGGAATAATACCCTGTATCCTAAACCTCCTGGACACTTCAGAATCCACTCGGGTCGGGCAGTAAGGCAAGATAACCCTTCTTTAATGAAATAATCACATTAATTTTAAGCACATTTCAACATATTTTAGACCATTTGTAAATTAATCTGCAGGAATTAATTTACGTCAACAGGTTGCATGGCAAGGGCTATTAAATGAGGTAGTATTTAAAGTTTTGACTGTATATCCAGATTACTTATTGCCAAAAATACTGATTTGCACGGCCAAATTCTGAGTTGCGCGAAAAACTATGCACTGTCAGAAAAACCAAAACTGGATTTGGCCAAAAAAATATTCTGAAAAAGAAAAATGATTTTGTTGCATGTTGAACTAACATGAAAGATAAACCAATATCTAACCTGCCTGACCTATCACTTCACATGGACAGTCTTTATTGGTCAACCAAATAATGCTGCAGAAAGTGTGAGCTAGAAAATCATTATTTTTTCGCACAATTCAGTAATTTTGGTGTCATTTCAGGTAATTATGCTGATCATGGCCTTTCGCTAAACGGTCATAAGCTCAATCTGTTTTTTATTTGTTCATTTTATATTCTTCTATTGAATGTAGGTACTTGGCATACATTCATTTCCAATAGAAAATCCAGATTACTTTTGTAAGAACCTACCGTTCTGATTTGAACTATGATATGGAAAACAGGTATGTAATATCAATATATAGTATAAGAAACACTAATAAAGAGCAGACATTCCATCCACAATATAAATAATAAAGGGAATAAGGAGTAAAACAAAAATTTCAGTGGGTACGCCTCTTCTTGAAACCTTTACCTTTCTTGAACTTGAGTTTTCTTTTTCCAGACTGACTACGTTTGCCACTTCTGCCAGTGATCTCATCTGCTAACATACCCACTGTAGTCAACTGTTTCCTACGATTCTTATCGGCTTTTGTAGTAGGCAGTCTGGTCAAGTAGCTTTCTTCATATTCTGTTCGCTCCTGCTCCTGTTTAGATATTGAGTGCTTCATATGGTTGCCTGTGCTCACTTCAACTGGGGCTTCTGAATATTCTTCACGAAGTTCTCGCATCACACTTGAGTTCAAAAATTGCTTTTTAGATTGTTCCTTGTTCTTCTCGTTCTTAGATCTGGCTGATTCATCATCAAAATGAACTGCTGCTAATTTTGGTGGGACATAAATATTTGATTTGGGAGCCTTTTCTTTATTTGGTTCAGTATTATCTGAATCATCTGATGAATCTCCATCACTATTGTTGATCTTGCTCACAAGGTTATCAGGATTAGCACGAAATGCCTGTGGATCATCATCATCAAGAGATGATCCGACTACTGCAGTTTTGACAAGTTTGTCTATTTGATACTTCAATTTGGAGTCAATGGGCCGTATTTTCTCGAGAACTGTGCGTATTTCGATGAGCCTATCAATTGATGGGTCGGATTCTATTTTTTCTCCAGAACATTTTCTTAGTACTATGTATGTAAGATTGATCAGATAGCTGAGCAGCATTTGATACTTCATTTCTAAGAAACCCAAACCTTTGTCGGTGGTCATCTCGCCGCTCTTGACGCGCGCCAGCATGTTGTCCACGAGCTGCGACACTTGCTGCACGTTGCCGTTCATCTCCTTCACCAGGTTCACCGCTTGCACCAAGTCCGGTTGTTCCACTTCATCACATGCCTGAAAGTATACTATCAACTTTGAGCCAAAACTGTAATGGTTGTGGTTATATTAGAGTAGGATTGCCATATCTTAAAGGGCTTTGCTGGAAATGTATGGGCAGCTGGTGCCTTTTTTTTTTTATGGCACACTAACGCCACCTTGTTAGTTGTGTAGAGTACCTCCATACAAACAATAATTACTATGGCAGCTCAGCTCTAAAGTACATCCATCTTTAGTTATGCATCCTAATCTATAACGCTTATCTAATTATGTAAACTGAGTATATGAGTTACTTTTAATGGTCGTATACTATTTATTCCATAGTACATACTTTGTTGGACTCAAGTGACGTCATATTGGCGTAAATGGCATAGTTTGACATCAAGTTACACTTCACCGTAACAATGTCATGAGTTTATTATTAACAAAACTCAAAATATTTGTGCTTCTTACGCCCTTATCTTGTCCGTTTTATAGTTTGAACACTATCTGTACTCGTGACGTTAGCGTAAGAGGCATAACGCAACACAAAGTCACACTTCACCATGGCAATCCTTCGAGTATTTTATTAACAACAGCCTCACACTAGAAAAATCCAGTATCGTGGGTACCGGACACACACAAAGACACGGAATCGAACCCGGAACCTGCTGCGCAGCAACAAAACTTAAAATATGACTTCTTACGATCTTATTTGTTTATTTTATAGCTTAAACACTAATTGGACACAACTCACGTGACGTTGTCGTAAGTGGCATAGTGCGACACGATATAAAACGGACAAGATAAGGGCGTAAGAAGCACAAATATTTTGAGTTTTGTTAATAATAAACTCATGACATTGTTACGGTGAAGTGTAACTTGATGTCACACTATGCCATTTACGCCAATATGACGTCACTTGAGTCCAACAAAGTATGTACTATGGAATAAATAGTATACGACCATTAAAAGTAACTCATATACTCAGTTTACATAATTAGATAAGCGTTATAGATTAGGACGCATAACTCAAGACGGATGTACTTTAGAGCTGAGCTGCCATATTAATTATTGTTTGTATGGAAGTACTCTACACAACTAACAAGGTGGCGTTAGTGTGCCATCAAAAAAAAAAAGGCACCAATTTTGAGCAAAGCCCTTTGGGAACCAGGACAAGACGCGTGAAAACCCCGGATTATAGAGCCAGAACCCGGACAGTTTTTATTAAACATAGTCAGTGTAATAAAAAACAGTTAAAAATTTCATAAATCACATTTTTATTTATTTTCAGACTTTAAAATTTAATTTAGCCATGTTTTATCATCATTTTAAATGTACCTAACAAAAAAAAATATTACAGTTTGTTACAAATTGTTTTAATAAAATCAGTTAGATTTTTTAAGTCTAACTAAGATAACAAATCTTACCAGCCTACCCCGGAAATTTCCCACGACTAGCAAGTCTAGTAAAGAGAAATTATATGAATTTATAGGGCGAGGACACATTACCACACAATACTGTAGTCAAGTACCTTGGGTTCCATCTGGACCGGAAACAAACATGGCGTGACCACATAAGGAAAAAGCGTGATGAGCTTAACCACAGATACAGATCACTGGAATGGCTCATTGGAAGACAGTCTTAAGCTATCAGTCAACAATAAGGTACTTGTCTACAAGACTGTGCTAAAACTGATATGGATATATGGCATACAATAGGCCAAAGTGCTAATGGAAGTCGATTCGGGCGCATCAAGGACGATTATCTCAGAAGAGACCTATAAAAAGCTGTGGAATATTCCGCCACCCTTGCGATCGACTAATGTTCAACTGGTGACTTGGACAAGTGATGCATTAAAAGTGGTGGGCGTGGCGCACGTATCTGTGGTGCTCGGCAACAAAGAAGCGCAGTGTGAACTGATAGTGGCGCGTGGAAAAGGTCCCAGTCTGTTAGGCCGAAACTGATTTGAACCGCTTGGTCTGGAAGTGACGGGGATTTGTTGGACTGATAACACGGTCGATGCCTACACAAAATAATTCTCTGAATTGTTTACAGAAACTCTAGGAGAATACAACGGGCCTAAAGTGTCTCGAAATGGCCATTAGGGCTAGTGAAAAAAGAAGATGGCTCCTTGCGGGTGTGCGGTGATTATCGATCAACAGTAAATATAGCGATCGACGTTGATACTTACCCGCTTCCGGCGGCTGTCGAGGCGTTTGTGAAACTCAGTGGAGCACGAGTTTTTAGCAAGTTGGACCTGAAACTGGCGTATATGCAACTGAAGGTCGACGACGATACTGCGACACTGTTAACCCTCAACACACCGCTTGGTCTGATGAAGATGAACCGATTAGCCTTCGGAGTGAACGCCGCACCGAGCATTTTTCAGCGAGTGATGTCTGCAGCTTTGGCGGGCATGGAAGGAGTGGCTTGCCTGTTAGATGACATAGCGGAGTCTGGTAAAAATGTAGAAGAGCATAACCAGCGACTTCGTGCTGTCCTGAAGAAATTAAATGATATGGGTTTCCGTCTTAATATGAAGAAATGCGTATTTGGCTCAAATAGCATTCAGTTCTTGGGTCACATGATTGATGCTGAAGGCCTTCACCCATCACCAGCAAAAGTAAAAGAAATAAAAGAGAAGCCCGCGCCAACGAACAAGGAGACGTTGTGTTGCGTGACTGTTTAGGGCTGTATAATTTCTACGAGAAATTCTTACCTGATAAAGCGACTATTCTGGAACCATTATACCGCTTGCTTGAATCAAAGACGGCGTGGCGCTGGGGCAAAGACGAGCAAAATGCTTTTGACAAAGCTAAAGACCTCTTATCATCGGATATGACTTTAGTTGGTTACGACTTAGAGCGTCAGCTATTGCTAATCTGCAATGCCTCCGAATATGGTCTGTCTGGGAGCGATCATAGCGCACGTTATGGATGACGGATCAGAAAGACCGGTGATGATGGCTTCCAGGACTTTACAACCACATAAGAGAAGATATGGCCAGATCGATAAAGAGGCCCTGGCTATAATGTTTGGATTGACTAAGTTTCACGACTTCTTGGCCGGTCGAAAATTCTGCATTGTTACGGATCACAAGCCGCTGGTTGGCCTATTCAATCCTGAGAAACCGATTCCTGAACAAGTTTCCCCGAGGATGTTGCGGTAGTCCCTCAAACTAGGATGTTATGCCTACGAGATCAAGTATAGACCAGGGAAATCAATCGGCAATGCAGACGCCTTGAGTCGATGGACGCAGGCAAGTACTTCCGATACTGGCGAAGACACATTGAGAGAGGTGCTTCTATTAGAAGAACAACCGGAGGGGTGGCACCTCGAGCCTACGAAGATTGCAGCTGAAACAAAGGAGGATCCTCTACTCAAGAAAGTGATGTTTCATGTTCTCCACGGCTGGCCTCGCGTAAATACAGATCCAACCGTATTGGACCCGAAGAGAGGCCCTTTCACATAATAAAGACTGTTTATTGTGGAGCAACAGGGTCATAGTGCCTTCCTCGCTGCAACGAGGGGTACTTAGGTTATTGCATGCCCCGCATGCCGGAATGGTCCAGACGAAAGCATATGCAAGAGGATATGTGTGGTGGCCTGGAATGGATCAGCAAATAGAGAGAATTGTAGCAGAGTGTAAGGAATGTCAGGCAGTAAGGAATAATCCGCCAAGAGACCCACAAGCATGGATTGTGTCTGAAAAGCCATGGAGCCGAGTTCATGTCGATTTTGCAGGCTCCTTTCAAGGAAAAACCTTCTTAGTTTTGATTGACAGCTACAGCAAGTGGTTTGAGGCAGAGATTTTGGCCTCAATGAGCAGTACCACAGTTATTGCGTGCCTAAGGAAAATATTTGCGTCCCAGGGATTGCCCGAAACATTGGTGTCCGATAACGGCCGAGCTTTTAGCTCCAACGAGATGAATATTTTCCTCAAGAACAATGGGATTAGGCATTTATACTCCCCACCATACCATCCTGCAACCAATGGGAAAATTGAAAAAAACTTTCTGCAGACAACAGGCCTTGGAATAAAAACTGCCTAAAGTTTTATTTTCTCTTCGCACTATACCTAACAGTTCTACGGATAAGACACCTGCGAAGATGTTGAACGGTCGCAAGTATCGCACGGCGGTATCGTCATTACACCCTGACGCGGCGCCTGAACCGAGGCAGCAACAACTCGACGCGGCGGCGCAGCACGAGCCTGCCAGGTCCTTTGCAGTAGACCAAACTGTGCTTGTGTGCATGTACAGACCGGGAGAGAGGTGGCAGAATGCTACCATACAGTTGAGAGAGGGTCCCAGCTCCTATATGGTGAGGACGGAAGATGGAGAGTTACACCGGCGACACGCCGACCAGATCCCGACGGACTGTGCGGGATAAAACATCAACTCTAACTCTTTCGGACAGACTTCCTAACGAGATGAGATTCCCTGCTTCTACCCCGGAACCACCTATTGAAATACCACCCCCTGAGTTATGGCTAGACATCATTGGCATTCCTAATGAAACATAATATTAAGACTGTTTAGAAAATCCAATTTGTAGGTACCTAATTGATAAATTTGTTACTATCGGTTGTTTGTGTACATAAGTTTGAATCTTATTTTGATACCTATGTATGATGAGGGAAAGGTATAATTATGTATTAAAATAAGGTCTAGTTTTGGTTTTTTAAATTATTATTGTTTATGAGGGTATGTTTGATTAATAAAGTATTCAGTTTGTTCCTGACTGGCATTACTGCAGTATCTTTTAGTCAGCAAAGAAGACCAACAGCTTTGGGGCAAATCCAATGTCACACAATTTCTTCATCAGGACGTCATTGTCAACTCTATCCAACGCCTTACGGAAGTCCAGATAGGCGACGTCCATCTGACATCTCCGATCCATGTTCTCTGAGACCACATCGACTAGCGTCAGTAAATTGGTGGTTACTGAGCGACGACTCCTAAATCCGTGTTGCGAGATAATATGTAATATCGAGAACTTCACATAAACTCAGAGGAGTCAGAGGTGGCATCAGCCGCCCCATAAATTTCTCATGGCAAGCAAGTTGAGTAACGAGAACGTCATATGAACTCATATCGTAGGGCTGCGTGAGCCTCCCCGGAAATTTCCCATGGCCAGCAAGTTGAGTAAGGACAACTGTATAAGAACACATAGGGGGTGACAGCCGCCCCGAAAAAATGACATGGCATGTCGAATATATTTTTGTTTGTTCTGACTATGCTGTGTAAAATTGCACCTGGTGTGTCACAGGCGGCCCAAGACTTTAAATTTTTAAACCCGGACAACAAATGTTTCCCCGCCCGGACGCCCTCTAACCTAGGACAAATCGGGGGAAACCCGGACAGATGGCAACCCAATATTAGAGCAATGCAACAAACGATAGGAGCATGTGTAGTCAGAATACAGTGGAAATCAGGGAAAGTGTACAATGCTTACCTGAACCATGGTGATC
The DNA here is from genome assembly GCA_963457715.1 of Argyresthia albistria. Classification (NCBI taxonomy): domain Eukaryota; kingdom Metazoa; phylum Arthropoda; class Insecta; order Lepidoptera; family Argyresthiidae; genus Argyresthia; species Argyresthia albistria. The sequence goes on along the minus strand of OY735255.1, from coordinate 130,005 downwards.
AGAACGTGGATATAACCTCCTATTCAAGGATTCCACTACTGGTTAACAATAAACGTAAAAGTTAAGCACGAGCTATAAATTAGTAGGTAGCGGAACTTGTTCACAATCAATAGTTTAATGCGTTTTTTTCGGTATCAAAAATCCAATAGTCAACAAAATAAAACCAAAACGACGCATGCCACCAGCCCGAGCCAGACCAGAGACAAGAAATAAGAATCACAGATAAACACATACCAATATACCATCAGAGATGGGCAATCACCCGGAATTATTCCACTTTTCCGAATAATTCCGATATCCTTCCTGAATTATTCCAAATCCTTCCTTTTTGATGGAAAAATATGTGTAAATATGGAAAAATTAAGATTTTTTACAAAGATATTGAATTGAAACCTGCACAAATCGATGTAGGACTATTAGACCAACAACTTATATTATGAGGATTTTTTTCATTAAACGTCACATAAGCGAGATATTTGATATTTTAGATTGCAAAAAGCTTTTTTTTGCAAAATCATTAAATTTTAAGACTTGGTGATAATGTTACTTAACATTGTTGACAGATGTCACTTTGTTGACAGGGGTCACTACTTGTGACCAGTGTTGCCATTTTTTACTGGGGTCACTCTAACATCTCGCTTATGTGACACTTTAGGTCGATTTTCATTATGACACAAATTGTTGGTATAATAGTCTTCTATCGACCTGTGTAAGTTTAAATTCGATATCTTTGTAAAACACCTTTATTTTAGACTATTTACACATATTTTCCCATCAAACTTGTGTAAATATGGGAAAATTAAGGTGTTTTTAAAAGATATCGAAATGAAACTTGCACACGTCGATAGAAGAGCAACAAATTATGTCATAAGGAAATCTGTCCTAAAGTGTCACATTAGCGAGATATTTGAGTGAATTGTTTTGCAAAAATAAACCTTTGGCACTCTATGATATCAAGTATCTCGCTTATGTGACGCTTTAGGAAAAAAATCCTCATGACATAAAATCTTGGCATAGTAGTCTTCTATCGACGTGTGCAGGTTTTAATTCGATATCTTTTCAAAACACCTTAATTTTTCCAATATTTCCACTTATTTTCCCACCAAAATGGAAGGATTCGGAATAATTCCAGAATAATTCCAACTTTTCGAATTTTTCCAAACTGGGTGATTCGGAAAAATTCACAGCACCCATTGTAACTTTTTTTTCGATACAACATTCTCCCTACATCGATTTGTGCAGGTTTCAATTCAATATCTTTGTATAACATCTTAATTTTTCCATATTTACACATATTTTCCCATAATGGAAGGATTCGGAATAATTCTGGAAGGATATTGGAATTATTCCAAAAATTGGAATAATTCCGGGTGATTGCCCATCTTGTTCAGAGCTATTTATTCCGGACGTGTGAGGCAAGCTTTTATACTCTGTGTTCATTTTCTGCAAAAAAAAAAAAAAACTGTCAAAAGTCAAAACAAAATAAATAAATCAATGAAAGAAAACGTCTCACTCAGTCAGAGTCAGACTCAAATCAAGTTAGGAAGGGCAGGAAGGGAAGGAAAGGAAAGAAAAGAAAGAAAGAAGCAAAGCAAGCAGTCCATATAGGGAAAGGGGCGGAGGCCCATTCAACAATAATGTTTACCGTACGTATCTGCTCAACAAAGGTATTTCAACAATCGAAGGATCAGACTTACGCTCATTCATAACGTTCCAGATCCTGGTGCGGAGCGTCCTCGTTGTAAACAGCTGTATCGTGCTCACAAATGGATTCTACGTGCCCGGCGTCGCACCCGTCGAGTTCAAGAGAGGACAGAAGATCGAGGTGAAAGCCGTGAAGATGACGAGTGTCCACACGCAGCTACCTTACGAGTACTACTCGTTGCCGCTGTGTCTGCCGAGGAACGGCACGTTCGTGTACAAGTCGGAGAACCTCGGGGAGGTGCTGCGCGGCGACCGCATCGTCAACACGCCCTACCAGGTGCACATGGCCGAGAACATCCGCTGCCGGCTGCTGTGCCACAAGAAGAACGACCCCATGAACTGGAATGTGGAGGAGTCGGAGAAGGTGGCCGGCAGGATCCAACACGAGTACCGAGTGCACTTGTAAGTAGGCACAGATTGTTTGACTCAGATTTGTAATTTGTTTAGATAGGTATGTAGTATGGGGACATGTAGGACAGTATGGGGCTATTGTTCCTTGAGTATGATACTCGGCGTGCATCTGACTTGGAGAGACTTTGATGCGAGAGAGAGTGAGACGAGACCGACATGGCAAAACAATGGCCTTGTGCTGTACCTGAGTTAGGTATGTATTACAATTTTAACCTAACCTTGCCTACCAAAGTGTATATTCATAGTGTCATGCCATTTCCCATATAGGGTGGCGAAGGCAAAATTGTGTCCACTTTTAGCCTTGGTCCATTATCAACATCAAAGTTTATCATACTTTTCAACCGACTTCAAAAAAAGGAGGAGGTTCTCAATTCGACCCATATGTTTTTTTTTTTTTTCTATGTCTGTTACGCGATAACTCCGCCAATTATGAACCGATTTGAACAAATCTTTTTTCGGCGTATAGGTAATACCTCAAGGGTGGTCCCATTGACACCAGGTCAGGATCTGATGATGGGATCCTGGATAAATCGAGAGAACTCTTCAAATATTATAGGCAGACATATGGTGATTTTTGTGTTTTTCATAATAACTCGTGCAAATGCACATAGCATAATATTGTGATGCGGAACTGCTGATGAAGACTACATATGGCCACCAGATCTGCTCAATACTAGGTACAAATACAATGCGTGGCTGACGGGCAGGCAACGCATAGCCTAAACCGGTGGACCTAGAGCCATGAAACTTTGTACAGGGGTTCCTTAGTCGCGTGGGGTAGCACTGATATAGGATTTGACAAAATTAATTCCCCAAGGGGGGGGGGGGGATAAGGGGTTACAGTTAGTATTAAACTCAATCTAATCAAATAGGGTTTGTGGAAGTCGGTTTTTTCTAAAGTTTACTTTTTGTTTCAATTATTGTACATATCCTCCTTACGCCGAAGGATTTACTACAGGCGCTTTCCAGTACCGCCGATTGTGCTAAGGGTGTTAAATAGAATTGGTTCTCAGACCGAGACTTTGTAAGTTTAATTAAACCAAGACTTTCAAGAGTTTTCTCTAAAACAAATGTTTTTAGATACTATTTGACAAATCATATGAATGTTTTAGTTTCTATATATCTTTTGTCCTTTATAAAGGATATCAGGTGTATAAGGCATAATAAGGTTTGGTATAAATTAAAGAATATTTTTGAAATATTCATGTATAATTGAATGTATAACCACAAAAGGGGCAGAAAACAATCATATTTATTCATTATGACTAAAATAGTCCAAATTCTTTTTAAATAATCACAAGACTACACAGTGAACCACATACCTTGTAACATTTTTCCTTAAATATTACTGTAATTAAATATTAATTTCCAAAACTAAGTAATGAGAAATTACGTCAAAAAATTGACAAATAGAAGTAAAAATCAAAAGTTCTGTAAAACTTTGAAAGCTTACAAAACAACTGCAATTTGGTGTCACGCCTAGGTGCATGGTGCATTATTCAGTCTTGTTACTCAGAAATTAGTACAATAGTACTTTCAGTATTAAAGCCGACAGTGATTTATATAGTAATAATTCTACATCAATAACGACCGAATGACCTTTCTATAGGTTCAAAGTATTTACGATGGATTATTTTAAATTAAATTAAAATTAAATATCGTTTATTTTCAGGCTTCTGAGGCCCATACATTAAATTAAATTACATCAAATTGAAGTTTAAAATATGTCATGTCAATATTCAAATTAGAATTAAATTACATTACATTAAATTAAAATTAGTTAAAACACTTACAAACAATAAACTTTAGGTACCCTAGCGTCATCTATTTAAAATAAAATGGTTTATCCATGGCACGGCTCGACATACTGTTAGTGTGCCTACCATCACACTCACCCAGTGTTTCAGTATTGGGCTGTCGAGCCGCCCCGCGATGACTGCTAGGATGGTGTTGGAGCTGCCGCGAATTCTGCTCAACAGGGAGGCCGTCCTCTTTCTGATGATGGCATGAAAGCCATCGACGCGTGCCTCGGCAAACATGCTTGACGCACTGCAGTATCGCGGCAGCCCCAACAGCATCCTAAAGGCATTATTGTACTGGACGCGCAGGGCATTGAGAGCCCTTTGCGTATAGTTGACCCACAGGCTGCAGGTGTAGAAAGATTGGCAGTACGCCCTGAATAGCGTTATCTTTACCTCTCTTGTACAACGGGCAAACCTGCGGGCCAGCATATTCGCCCGGACTGCCAACGCCCTGCGCTCTCGCTCAATATCCTCGTCATCCTTAAGGTCGTCGGTCACCATGTGACCAAGGTACTTAAATGTAGTGACTCGTTTGAGCTCATTAGAATACAATCTAATGGTAGGTACCTCATCAGGCAACTTATTTCTGGTTTTAAATACCATTAATTCACTTTTTTTCACATTATATTTCAAACCGTGTTTTTCCGCGTACTGCTCACATGTACCTACCCAGTAGTTTCATTAGCCCTGCTGGCGACGGACTCAGCAGCACCATGTCGTCCGCATAACTTATATTGTTGCGGCTTTTGCCGTCGACATAGCATCCCGCATGCATGCTACTGAGCTCGCCGATCAGCTCGTTTATATAGAGGTCGAAAAGCTTCGGGGATGTTATCCCCCCTTGTCTCACACCACATTCCAACCCATACTCATCTGAAAAAACCTCACCCCACCTTACTTTATTATTTTGATGACTATACCAATATTCAAAGATGTTAATAATTTCCCTAGGTAAGTTTGTTTCTCGACATTTATTCCACAGGATGTGGTAGGAGACCAGATCAAATGCCTTTGATAAATCTAGGAAACAGGCATATACATTGGTCCTACGGTCTGCATAGTATTTGACGGTATGCTTGAGCCCCAGCACAGCACTCTCTGTCGATAGCCCCGGCCCCGGCCTGAAGCCAAACTGTGCGTCATTTAATTGCAGATGAGCGCTAAGCTGGGCATCAAGCAAGCCATCAAACACTTTCGCAATAATAGTTGCAAGGGATATAGGCCTATAGTTATTTCTATCAGAGATGTCACTGTTCTTCGTGATAGGTACTACAACAATGGTCTCCATCATATCCCT
>OY735255.1:76062-124591 GCA_963457715.1 Argyresthia albistria | reverse complement strand
AGGTCCACTGGTTTAGGCTATGCGTTGCCTGCCCGTCGTCAGCCACGCATTGTATTTGTACCTAGTATTGAGCAGATCTGGTGGCCATATGTGGTCTTCATCAGCAGTTCCGCATCACAATATTATGCTTACCATGTGCATTTGCACGAGTTATTATGAAAAACACAAAAATCACTATAGGTCTGCCTATAATATTTGAAGAGTTCCCTCGATTTCTCCAGGATCGCATCATCAGATCCTGACTTGGTGTCAATGGGACCAATGGGAAGGTAAACCCTTCCAAACAAAAAAATAATTTTCCAAATCGGTCCACCCGTTTAGGCGCTATCGGGGCACATACATAAAAAAATAAAATAAAAAAAAAAAACAAACATCCGGACGAATTGTAAACCTCCTCCTTTGGGAAGTCGGTTAAAAAGAGAACGATTTTTTACGAATTCCACACATTTGACGTCAAAGCTGGTGTTGCTACTTTAAGGAAAATATCTCAGAACAATAACTAAAGCAAAGCAAACTAATAATAACTGCTCTACTACTTTTCTACTATGAATTATACCAATACCTGTTTTTTTTTTCTATTTACCCCTTGATTTCTATTCCCCCCATTTTACGGTACTGATCACTGACCTACAACTACAAAGAAGTTGCATTTTTATCATATTTTTAAAGATTTTTGACCGAGCGAGCGAAGCGAGCGAAGCGTCTCCGTTTCAGGTTTGGGCAAAAATGCTTTCGTATGTCTGTCCGGTTGTTCTCCTCTACAGGTCGCATTTATGAACCGATTCTCGTGAAATTTTGTGAGCAGGTTGGAAAAATAAATAGATTTTTTTACTCGAGCCAGTTTTTAGATTTTTTTCAAAATGGCGGAGTTATGGGGTTTGAAAATGTAAAAAAAACCGATATAAGATAGATAAGATAAGATAATGGTTTATTTAACGGAAGAATACAGAGTTTCACTTATTAATTAGGTACGTATTTGCTAAGGAATTGCATAGATTACCGGCGGCCCTCACACTAGGTTAGACCTGTATCGTGAGGCCCAGTTCTTTGACATAAGAATCACAACTTAGGTTTTACTTACGGCAAGAGGTGTACATTATAATTATGCAGTTTGTTTAATAAACAATGGATGTATGATATGGAGATAAGATCGTTAAATGGAAAGAAAAATTATAGGAATACTTACTAAATAGAAATACTTAAATATAATAAAAGGGAGGGGAGGTGATTATGTATCGATTTTCATGAAATCCTCAGTTTCTTGGTATTTAATAGATTTCAACCATTTTAGAATAATGAGTTTAGAAGCTCTCACCGTACAGTGCTTGATGTCGCATTGTCCGATAACCCTGTTATAGATGAAGGGCATAATGAAATTGGGGAAACGACGAGCAAACGATGTTTTGGCTGCAGGTTGCGGCACACGGAAGATTCTTTTTTTCAGAAGATCTTCATAAATTACACTGCGGATTGTCTTGCCGTGCATGTGAGTAGCAGCTTTCAGTATGAAGATTTGTCGTACGCTCAAAAGATCCGCTTCAGCATACAGAGCATCAGTCGAGAATCTGTATGGTTTTTTTAGCATGACTTTTATAACCGATCGCTGCGCTCTCTCAAGTGTCAGCATAACAGACACACCAGATCCTCCCCAGACTGCAATGCAGTAGCTCAGTATTGAGTCGCACAGAGCCACATAGACCAGCCTAAGAATACGCTTGCAGGCAGAGTTTCGTAGCGCACGCATGACGTGAATAACTTTCCTTACCCTTTTGGCTGTGTCGGCGATATGAGCTTTAAAGGAGAGGTTCTGGTCGATCGTGACTCCCAGGTATTTTATGGTTTCAGCACGTTCGATCACCTCACACTTGCATGACACTGAGTCACAGAGAGAGTGAATCCGCATGCGGGTGTCGGACTTGGGCTCTGATGCTCGAGTTTTGTGAAAACACATATATTTACTCTTTTTGCCATTGAGCGTAAGGAGATTGGAGTTAAGCCATTCAGCAATGCTCGCCAAACCTATTTCGCTCTTTTGCAGAGCATTGTGCCAAGTATCTCCGTTGAAGATGGCAACAGTGTCATCGGCGTAGCAGAGTATGCTTACGTCTGGGGGTGGGGCACTATGAATATCATTTATGTATATTAGGAAGAGTGTAGGGCCTAACACGCTTCCCTGTGGTACTCCGAAATTAATAGGAAGCTCGCGACTGATGTTAGTGTCAATTTTTAAGCAAAGTTTTCTGTCCGTGAGGTAGCTTCTGAACCAATCAAGAGTCTGCCCTCGGATTCCTTTGGTTTCAAGCTTCTTGAGTAGTATGGGTACAGATACGGTGTCGAAGGCCTTTGCGAGGTCTAGGAATACTCCAATACACTTTTTGCCTAGGTCAAGGTTTGAAGATACCTGATCAATCAGAGACCTAACGGCATCCTCCGTAGATAATCCCTTTCGGAACCCAAACTGGTTTTCCGAAATTAGCCGATATTTCTCAAGGTAAGATACCAAACGCTTGTTAACAACTTTTTCGAGAATCTTTGAGAAGAGGCCAAGAAGTGAGATGGGTCTGTAGTTCTCTGGAGATTCTCTATTGCCATTTTTGTAAATGGGAATGACCTGTGCCAACTTCCACGTTTGGGGGAATATGCCTGTTGAGAGGCTCAGATTAAAGATATGAGTTAGGGGGACAACTATTTCGCTACTTATTTCTTTGATTAGCTTGGGTGTGTGGCCATCGTGACCAGGAGAGCTATCGTTCTTTAAATTCGCGATGATCTTCCTTACTTCAAAAACATCAGTTGGCTGCATGAAAAAGGATTCAGGAGTCGACTCACTAATTGTGATCTCTGAAGTGGCATCCTTGAACGATTTATGTTGTTTTTGAAGCAATTGGTTCGCTAGATTCACGCCTACATTGGCAAAGTATTTATTACAGTGATCCACTGACTCTTGAGGGTCGGGCTTAATTTTTATAAGTTCAGATGATGTAGATGGTTTGTCTGTACGGTTGCTAATTTTATTTATTACTTTCCACAGACCTTTCGGGTCATTTTTTTTGCTCTCCAATTCGGCAGTTTCATGAGCAGACTTAAGTTTGCGGAGCAGATCCACACAGAAGTTTCTGTACCTGATGTAAACAATTTTTCTCACAGGATCATTGGGATGTTTTCTAGTATCGAGATGAAGATTGTCACGATGTCTGATGCATCTCAGTAAACCTGGGGTTATCCATTGTTTGAGGATGAGGTTTGATCTTCTGACCCGCTTCAAGGTTGTGTGTTTATCTACAGCATCACTCAAAATCTGATTGAATTCTGAGACGGCCTCTTCCACATCGGTGGCCAACATAACGGGTGCCCAGTTTGTGTTTCGCAGTTCGGAAGCCACTAGCAGAGAATCGACCCTTTTTATGATTCTATCGGGTTTCTTCGGGCAGCCATTAGTTAGAGACAGTGCCATCACCGCTATGTTATGGTCGGTGATGTCTGTTTGAGCTACCATGCCGAGTATTTCTTTGGTTTTAGCTCGGACGAAAATGTGGTCTAGGCAGTTGTTTAGTCTGGTGGGTTTTGTTATTGCAGGAATGAGTCCTGATTCTGCCATTATACAAAGATACTCTGTGCTGTTTTGCTCGTCAAGGATGTTAATATTGATGTCACCAGCAACAATTACCGTTTGTTCATTTTTAATGCCGACTAGAAGATCATTAAGAGAGGCAATGAAATTTCCGCAATTTGTAAAGGAGGGGGATCTGTATAGGCATATTATAGTAGTTGAGTTTGGAAGCTCTATGGACAGGCATTCAGTTTCAGCTAAGTTTGGTTCCTGTACACTTGCGTTCCAGCACTCTTTTATGTATGTAGTTACACCACCACATCGATTGTGGGTATTTTTAGTAAAGTATGAGTTGTATCCTTGTATTTCTCCTACGCCGGTTCCGGTTGCCAGCCAACACTCAGTGAGCACAATAACATCGAAGCTGGTATCGAAGCGTTTAAGGGCCACTAAAAATTCATCGAAATTGTGGGCAATACTGCGGATATTGAACGTAAGGATTTTAAGGTTAAACGTTAATAAAGACTCGCTACATTTTTCTATTTTGTCGTGCAATTGACATTCTATTGTGAAAGATTTGTCTATTTGATTAACAGTTTCAATTAAGTCAAGGGGGGTGATTGTTGCAAGAGGCAGTTAAAGATGTCAGTTGCTTTAGGGCAAGGTATGGTAAAGTAGCGAGAAAGCGATAGTTTGTATCTGGGAGGATTTGATAGTTCAGTTCTAGTGGTTGGGAAAAGGATGGGGATTCTCTGGGATATCGAGGGTTGATAGATATAATAATACATAGGTATAAGGAAATTATAGTTGCCAGCATTTTACTACATATTACACTCAGTGCACAAGTAAATTTAATTATTTTTATGCGCCGAGTTTGGGGGGTCGGTCCAGAGGCCAATTTTCTGGTCAATATCAAAGACAGTACGAATGGGGATAGCTGGCATTCTTTCTGCTTTGCGGACGAATATGCAACCGTCCCGTACCCAGCAGAATCGGTATTTTTGCTGCGATGCTCGTTGTCTTGCGTTCCGAAATAACAGTCGATTAGCTTTAGTCAGCCGTTCATTCACGAAGACCCCCATGGACGTCCCGGGTACAATGTCCTGCGAGGTAAGGTTTTTTCTTTCTTTTGCAGCTTTAACCATTTCATCGCGCTTAGCTCGGCGGACTAGTTTGACTACAATTGGCCGAGGTAAGTTTTTGGGATTGGTAGGGGATGGTACCAGGGGCGATCGCCGGGGTCCGGCTCGATGAATCCCGTCGATGTCTGACTCTGTAAGGTCAACTCCGATCTTGGTAGCGGCTATCAGGACAAGTTGGCGCGTATTTTCATTGTCAACCTCGGGAATTCCTGCAATCTCTAGCTCATTTCTGAGTCCTTGTTGCTGTAGTTCTGCTACTGAGGAACGAAGATCAAGAATTTCTAAGTCTTTTAGTTGCATGGCTTCATCGTTTTCTGGGCTTGATTGGCAGGTTGACAAGAGGCTAATTTGGTTTTTCAGTTCTGTTACTTCTTTTCTGAGTAGCAAAATTTCTTGATTTTGGAGAGATATGTCATTGACTGCCTGTCTGAGATGCCGGATCTCTGTAAGTAACATCGAAATATCGAAAGCAGCGCCAAACTCTAACGATGTGTCCAATTCGGGTGCCCTGTCTTTCCTATAAGTCACATTCATGTGCTCTAAGTGAGTATTTGTCCGCACGGGGGTATTGCTATTATCTCCTTTACGTTTCTTACACTTACACTCTGGACATACACAGGTTAGATTCACCGAGTCGGAGGGCTGGACCTTGAGAGAGTCGTACACGCATAACTTGTGTAGTCGGTTGTCACAGCTGATACAGTCGTAGTACTCTAGTTCATGTATTTCTTCACAGCAGGCGGCACATAGGAAGAACGGACCCATAATAATGGTAAAAAGAAAAAAAAAAAAAAAAAAAAAAAAAAAACAATCAAGTTCAAAGTTTCCTCACAGAGACAATTCGCACTCACGTTCCGATGTCGCTTCTGGCAAGTAGTGTACTCGCAGGTAGGCGGCTATGAGCGGGCGCGGTGAGTCACGCAAACTGCTTTTGGTCGACGCGTCGCGTCGTCGACTCCTGCAAGCGATAGTGGTTCTTACGTCGCTTGCGCAGCGGTGGAAGTTGCCTGCACTTGCGCGGTCAGCTGTTCCACGGGCCCGTCGCGTGATCGATGAGTTAACAATTGATTTATCTCTTCAAATGCTTTCTTGCAGTTTGTTGCAGGCGGCTGATAGGCGCACTTTGGGTAACTACGTTTAATTGATAACTGGTAGAAGTTTAGTTAGTAATATTTACAGATTACTAGATTTAAAGCAATAAAAACTGCGTAACGATTACGGAAGCGGTTTAACGGCCAAGTGGCGCGTCAAAGAAAATATCCCTCGGAAGATATCCATGTCCTACACAGCTATTATAAAACATAGAAAGCAATCTCGGCACATGTTCCCCTCCATATTTTAGGTGTTCAATGCTGAGCCCGTCATGGCCCGGTGACTTTCCTCTCTTCATGTGTCTAATGATAGTAGCCACATTTTTAGAAGTGAATTTAATATTTATAACATCAGCACCGGCACCATGCGGCTCACCATTACGCACCTGCTTAGTCGTATCTAGGGGCGACTGCACTTTAAAATGCTGCCGAAATAAGTCAGCAATAGCTTCCGTCTCTGTCACTCCATCAACCGAAATGGGCAAGCTAGGCTTGGTGTTAAGCTTGTTTGTACCCTTCCAAAACTTACTAAAATCATTCACCTTATGATGCGTAGCTAATATATCCATCGTTTTATATATTTTACTAAATAACATTTTTTCTGTATACGAAAGTACATAAAATGAAATGAAAAAATATTTATTTATCAATAGGAAAAACATACAATGAGTTGCCGGTGACTCCCACACTAGGCAAGCCTGTGTCGTGGGAATTCCTTTTTGCCCCAAAGTTACAGTTATTGAATGTTATTAATTGTCCTCATAAAAAACCTTATGATATCTGAAATGTCAAAATTCTACGGAATGAAAAATTTGACTTTGGGTACAAAATTTCTGTTGAACCTAAAGGAAAAACTATTGGCATTGCTTAAATTTGATTGGTTGCAACTAATCACGTGTTCAGCACCGCATTAACGAAAAAAAACCATGCTTGTAAAAGACGTCCGGCCGTAGTCAGACACGGGCTCCAAATAAGTTCAGCCTTTCGGACATGAATCATTTGACACTTTGTAAATCACTCGAGGCGTCTAGAGGATATACTACTAATTATAGCATTTTCTAAATTCCAGACTAGTTGATAATTTGCCAGTATCTACAAGAGTTCTGGATAAGGAGACCTTTGAAAGGAACATTGAACAAGGCTACCGTCTTGGCTTCATGTCAAAGGGCAAGGCTTATGTCAACAACCACTTGAAGCTAATGTTGAAGTATCACAAACACAGCCAGTAAGTATCACAATCGCACCCAGTAAGTATCACAAACACAGCCAGTAAGTATCACAAACACAGCCAGTAAGTATCACAAACACAGCCAGTAAGTATCACAAACACAGCCAGTAAGTATCACAAACACACCCAGTAAGTATCACAAACACAGCCAGTAAGTATCACAAACACACCCAGTAAGTATCACAAACACAGCCAGTAAGTATCACAAACACACCCAGTAAGTATCACAAACACAGCCAGTAAGTATCACAAACACAGCCAGTAAGTATCACAAACACAGCCAGTAAGTATCACAAACACACCCAGTAAGTATCACAAACACACCCAGTAAGTATCACAAACACACCCAGTAAGTATCACAAACACAGCCAGTAAGTGTCACAAACACAGCCAGTAAGTATCACAAACACACCCAGTAAGTATCACAAACACAGCCAGTAAGTGTCACAAACACAGCCAGTAAGTATCACAAACACACCCAGTAAGTATCACAAACACAGCCAGTAAGTGTCACAAACACAGCCAGTAAGTGTCACAAACACAGCCAGTAAGTATCACAAACACAGCCAGTAAGTATCACAAACACACCCAGTAAGTATCACAAACACAGCCAGTAAGTGTCACAAACACAGCCAGTAAGTATCACAAACACAGCCAGTAAGTATCACAAACACACCCAGTAAGTATCACAAACACAGCCAGTAAGTGTCACAAACACAGCCAGTAAGTATCACAAACACACCCAGTAAGTATCACAAACACAGCCAGTAAGTGTCACAAACACAGCCAGTAAGTATCACAAACACAGCCAGTAAGTGTCACAAACACAGCCAGTAAGTATCACAAACACAGCCAGTAAGTGTCACAAACACAGCCAGTAAGTGTCACAAAAACAGCCAGTAAGTGTCACAAACACAGCCAGTAAGTGTCACAAACACAGCCAGTAAGTGACAACTGCAATGCAATAACAGACTCATAGCTTTTATTGAATACCTCTTCTTGTATTCACAATGAATGACACAACAAACAAAGGCCAAGAGAGTGATTGTGACCAAAACAATAAAAAATATACATCTAACCTAATCAAGTAAACATTGATTGAGTAGCACTGCAAATATACATCTAACCTAATCAAGTAAACATTGATTGAGTAGCACTGCAAATATACATCTAACCTAATCAAGTAAACATTGATTGAGTAGCACTGCAGATTAATATAATCCACATACATGTTAAGTAATGCTGTAGCTTATATATATCCTGAAGAGCTAAGTTTAGCTACTCTCTACATATTTGTACTATCTCAATTTTGTGTGTAACAGCATGGTTTTATTACAACTAAAGTTTCAACAATTTTCAGAGACTCATATCGGGTTGTTGGCTTTGAAGTTGAGACTTTGTCCGTGGATAAAGACCAGCTGTCTTTTGGGGATGATTCCTGCCAGTTCCCAGCGGACGCCAAGCCTCAGCTGGTGAACGAGGACACGGGAACGAAGTTGTACTTCACATACTCGGTGGAGTGGGGAGAGTCTGATATCAGCTGGGCCTCACGATGGGACATCTATCTCGGCATGAAGGATGTACATGTGCATTGGTTTTCCATTATAAACTCCGTAATCGTTGTGTTTTTTTTATCAGGTAATTACAAAAACATGTTTCTGTTTTATTATGTATTTTCTGAGTTATCAAACTTATTTTATAGTGTAGTTATGAGTATCACACATGCATTATTTAGTTAACTGTTCATTGCGTTAACATGCTGCAGTAAGAAACCCATTCTCAGTTAGAAAGTATTTTCACTAGTTTTCACTATAGTAGAGTTTACTTACTGCTGGTTGAAAATGAATGTCAATTAAGCAACCAATCAATATGATTAAGCAACTACATGGAAACGAACTCCATAGTAGAACATTACATAACAAACATACCATAGCGTCACGTGTCTTTCCATACGGGCAGAGGCACAAGTGTGTATTCAATACGTCCATATTGCGTGACGGCCTGTCGCCGCAGCTACAGGGAGATTTTTTAACATGGCATTAGCGGTCATTACTGCTATATAACAATATTTGTTTGATGTATGCATCTCCTGCATCCCAGGCATACTGACCATGATAATGGTGCGCACGCTCCGGCGCGACATCGCGCGCTACAACCGCGCCCGCGAGTCGCAGCTGGAGGAGCTGCTGGAGGAGACGGGCTGGAAGCTGGTGCACGGCGACGTGTTCCGGCCGCCGCCGCGCCGCCTGCTGTTCGCGGCCGTCGTCGGCAGCGGCGTGCAGGTGTTCTGCATGGCGCTCATCACCATCTGTGAGTCGCAGCTGGAGGAGACGGGCTGGAAGCTGGTGCACGGCGACGTGTTCCGGCCGCCGCCGCGCCGCCTGCTGTTCGCGGCCGTCGTCGTCGGCAGCGGCGTGCAGGTGTTCTGCATGGCGCTCATCACCATCTGTGAGTCGCAGCTGGAGGAGCTGCTGGAGGAGACGGGCTGGAAGCTGGTGCACGGCGACGTGTTCCGGCCGCCGCCGCGCCGCCTGCTGTTCGCGGCCGTCGTCGTCGGCAGCGGCGTGCAGGTGTTCTGCATGGCGCTCATCACCATCTGTGAGTCGCAGCTGGAGGAGCTGCTGGAGTAGACGGGCTGGAAGCTGGTGCACGGCGACGTGTTCCAGCCGCCGCCGCGCCGCCTGCTGTTCGCGGCCGTCGTCGTCGGCAGCGGCGTGCAGGTGTTCTGCATGGCGCTCATCACCATCTGTGAGTCGCAGCTGGAGGAGCTGCTGGAGGAGACGGGCTGGAAGCTGGTGCACGGCGACGTGTTCCGGCCGCCGCCGCGCCGCCTGCTGTTCGCGGCCGTCGTCGTCGGCAGCGGCGTGCAGGTGTTCGGCATGGCGCTCATCACCATCTGTGAGTCGCAGCTGGAGGAGCTGCTGGAGGAGACGGGCTGGAAGCTGGTGCACGGCGACGTGTTCCGGCCGCCGCCGCGCCGCCTGCTGTTCGCGGCCGTCGTCGGCAGCGGCGTGCAGGTGTTCTGCATGGCGCTCATCACCATCTGTGAGTCGCAGCTGGAGGAGACGGGCTGGAAGCTGGTGCACGGCGACGTGTTCCGGCCGTCGTCGTCGGCAGCGGCGTGCAGGTGTTCTGCATGGCGCTCATCACCATCTGTGAGTCGCAGCTGGAGGAGCTGCTGGAGGAGACGGGCTGGAAGCTGGTGCACGGCGACGTGTTCCGGCCGCCGCCGCGCCGCCTGCTGTTCGCGGCCGTCGTCGTCGGCAGCGGCGTGCAGGTGTTCTGCATGGCGCTCATCACCATCTGTGAGTCGCAGCTGGAGGAGCTGCTGGAGTAGACGGGCTGGAAGCTGGTGCACGGCGACGTGTTCCAGCCGCCGCCGCGCCGCCTGCTGTTCGCGGCCGTCGTCGGCAGCGGCGTGCAGGTGTTCTGCATGGCGCTCGTCACCATCTGTGAGTCGCAGCTGGAGGAGCTGCTGGAGGAGACTGCTGTTCGCGGCGTGCAGGTGTTCTGCATGGCGCTCATCACCATCTGTGAGTATTGACCAAGTTTTTGACTAATTTCACCAAAGGAGGAGGTTTACAATTCATCCGGGTTTTTTTACGTATTTGCTCCGATTGCGCTTAGACGGGTGGACCGATTCGGAAAATTATTTTTGTTTGAAAGGGTTTCGTTCCCATTGACACCAGTTCAGGACGGGATCCTGGAGAAATTGAGGGAACTCTTCAAATATCTTATAGTGATTTTTGTGTTTTTCATAATAACTCGTGCATTTATGGTAAGAATAATATTGCGATGCGGAACTGATGATGAAGACCACTCATGGCCGCCAGAACTGCTCAATACTAGGTACAAATACAATCAACTGTGAGTGGCTGACGGGCATCGCATTGCCTAAACCCTGTGGACCTAGAGCCATGAAACTTTGTACAGGGGTTCCTTATGTAGCGTGGGGTAGCACTGAGGTGGGATTTGTTTGACGAACTGAGTTCCCTCCCCGCCCGCCCGCAGTCGCGGCGATGCTCGGCATGCTGTCGCCCGCGTCGCGCGGCGCGCTCATGTCGGCCGCCATCGTGCTGTACGTGCTCATGGGGCTCGTGGCCGGCTACTACGCGGCGCGGCTCTACGGCACGCTGAAGGGCGCGCGCTGGCGGCGCGCGGCGCTGCTGACCGCCACGCTCTACCCCGCGGCCGTCTTCGGAACCTGCTTCGTGCTCAACTTCTTCATCCTGGGCAAGCAGTCGAGCGGCGCGGTGCCGCTGTCGACGATGGCGGCGCTGCTGTGCCTGTGGTTCTGCGTGTCGCTGCCGCTCGTGTACGCGGGCTTCCACCTCGGCAGTCGCGCCCCTCCCTTCCAGCACCCGGTGCGGACCAACTTCATCCCGCGCAAGGTGCCTGACCAGCTGTGGTACATGAGCCCCTACTTCTGGTGAGCACTGTTACAGCATAACAATACAATAGATAACAATATCCATTTATTGACTTCTGTTACTATACACAACACAAGCCTATGGCCATATAAGTATTATAAAGTACACAGAGAAAATAAAATAATAAATTATAAAAAACATGATTGTACACGGAAAAAAAAACAGATAATAACCGGCCAGTGCGACCAATATCTATAAAAAACCGCAAAAAAAGCACTTTAGTTGTATGGGAGCCCCCTTAATATTAAATTTATTTTGTTTTTTAGTATTTGTTGTTATAGCGGCAACAGAAAAATCTGTGAAAATTTCACTGTCTAGCTACCACGGTTCATGAGATACAGCCTGGTGACAGACAGACAGACGGACGGACGGACGGACGGACGGACGGACGGACGGACCGACGGACAGACGGACGGACGGACGGACAGACAGACAGACAGACAGACAGGGTACAGAACCCTAAAAATGACTAAGTTCCCAGGGTGGCAGGTTTGCCAACTTTTAGCCAGTGGTTCACTACTCCATTTTTCGTGACAGGAGGCAAGGCCATCGCCACAGCAAGCATGAAACCCACTATAGTAGGAACGCGTTAACTTGACAATAGAGAGTGTTGACCTGGACTATCACTGTACTCAAATTTTGGATAGTGAGGTATCGCTTTTCTTAGTTAACGTATGCGACATTATCAAGACCTTGAAATTTATTTATTTATCTTTTATTAGAAACAAACAGTATCATTATTAATGAATACAAGAATAAAGTAACTAGAAAACTGTAAATGTAAATTCTAAGTTGTCATAATAGATGCTACAAAGATACTTTTACGATTCAACAAAAATGATTCAACAAACTATCTAATTAACCTTTAACTAGTGACGTGTAGTCTCACAGGCGTTGCGTGTTTTGAAAATTCTCAGAATTTACCACTTCCCCCCGCTTGCCGCTACCCCGCGTCTCAGTAGCTTTTGTTTTAGTGCTCAAACGACTGCGGAAGAAAGCAGATGTGTCGCCCATTTTTTAACAGGTAAGTAATACTAATACGAAAATCGGCCGTAGCCTGTGAGGCTACATGTCCCTAGTTGTCATAGACAAATATTTTGTATGACAACTAGGGACATGCCAGGTCAGGTCAGGTCAAAAACTAGTCAGGGCAAGCGAAGGGCATGCAGTATTTGTCCGCCCAAACTGCACAGAATGACAGTGTACACATGTGTCGGGTGTTGCAATCCCATATGTCTGCAATGTTCTCGCCCCTTGTGCAAAAATTGCCAATGATTTTTGAAATATTGAGTAGGTGTCAGAATTTTTATTTTTTTAATTCAGAAGTAGCTTTTATGTTTTTTGTGTTTTTTGATGATTAGATTTTAAGTAAAAAATGTTAAATTTGTCATATCATTTATATAAGGTCTATTAAAATGCTAAAACAAGGATCTCATGTCAACCAAGGCTGAAAAGTACCACAAATAGTTAATTATCATATTTGAAAAATAAATAAAAAGAATACTGATTTAATTCATTTAAATTTGTTTTATTACATTCCAATAGTTAAATATCAACACAAATTTAAATTATCCAAATGCAATTTTATGACAAAATTTAACTTTGAAAGTAGTAGCCTGTGAGACGTCATGTCCCTTATAGTGTTATAAATTTGTCACGTCCCTAGTTAAAGGTTAACGAATATTAATAGACTTCAAGGTAAGTCGTTTGAAGCTGCAAAACTTTTCATTGAAAATATCCAAATTTTGAAAATTATCATCATACAACCTGAAATGAACGTGACTTGTACTCCGATACTCTAGCGATAATAATGTTGCATACGTTTACTAAGAAAAGCGAAACATCGCTCCAAATCATGAGTACAGTGGTAGTAACGATCAACGCTCTTTATTGCCAAGCTAAAGCGTTCCTGCTATACACCACGGAGCTCGCCTCCTCCCCGTGTCATCTCATCTACTGCCATGTCTGTCTGCCTGACCTGTCCGTGTCCCCCTAGCGCGCTGCTGGCGGGCGTGCTGCCGTTCGGCGCGGTGTTCATCGAGCTGCTGTTCATCTTCAGCGCGCTCTGGGAGAACCAGTTCTACTACCTGTTCGGCTTCCTGTTCCTCGTGTTCTGGATCCTCGTCATCTCGGTCGCGCAGATCTCCGTCGTCATGGTCTATTTCCAGCTCTGTGGAGAGGTATCATATCTTTACTTACATTATACCATATACTACATAACATAACAAACACAGCTTCGTCACGCCCTTTCCCATACGGGGTGGCAGAGGCACCGCTGTGCCCACTTTTACCGGTGATTCAATACTCCATTTTGCGTGACTGGTGGCAAGCCCATCGCCGCAGCTGTGGATTAACCTTTGACGTCCCGTCGTCGTCGCGATATCGGGTCGGCCGAAAAGTATCACCCGGAGCATGACTCCCGCGCATTCGATATACGATATCTACACCTATATCATTAATTTTGTATGGGAATCTGTCAATATAGGTCTCGATATCCGTATATCGAAGGCGCGAGCACCGACCCGCTGCACCTGCCTCCCGAAGTCGCGATATCGAGTCCAATGACTTCATGCCATTTTTGTATTTATTTCTATCAGGTAAAGGAATAATTTCGCTGGTAAGGATACAAGCTTTCCATTGGTGTAAAATACTCATCATTGATTGGTCCAAGTTCATGGGATTCCGACGCCGCGGACCTCGGGCCTCGGGTTGCAGTGGATTCTGACATTTCGCGTGCGCGGGACGTCAAAGGTTAATGAAGGATTCCCCACAATGTTTTCCATCACCATTAGAATAGCTCTTGTTAAGTCAGCTGTGCATGCCGAGCAGCATGCGCGTCGACACGTGAGGCCGCTGTCGTCGCGACAAACTCTACTGTCGATAATAGGCGATTTTCTGACAGCTAAAAATAGTTCTGAAAGTGCCGACAGATGGCTTTCTTCTTCTTTTTTTTTTATGGCGTCCTAACCTCTTTTGAGATTAATTTTGCCAGTGTCAAGTGGTTAGGTTCTCATTTGAGAACTTGGAAATTATAATGTCTTGAGATGATTTGATGATTATGATGATGATGATTATTATTTGTCGCTCGTTAGCACTACCCGGAGAGGACGTGAAGGGCTGTAGGTTCCAAGTAATTCCTTCGGACGTGAGCGACTGCCTCCCCGATGGCTTTGTATAGACATGAATTCATATGACAGTCTATTGTCGTCACAGAATAAGTAATTTTTGACCGATCTTGAACGCAGCCCATAGACTGTCTGCCGTGTGCAAGGCCCCTGGCTAAGGCTCTGTGGTTGTATACAAATTCAGTCCCTTTCTTTGAATTTGCAACCTTTTTATACGACTAAATATGAAAGACATCATTTTGGTTGCAATGACAATGCACGAGCCATCATGTGACTCCAGGAACCGTGTACTACTGAACTTGTTCACTTAACCCTAGAAAGATAACCTACGTCGCAAAGGCGCCCACGCTGCTAATATAGTGTTGTCTTTTTCCAATCGATGCGCGTATCAACTGGTCCTTCAGAGCCAACTCAGTCGTCGGTTAGCGCTGTAGAAGGATGGCTGTTTCTTCGCGGTAAGTACTATAATTTCATAGGTATGACCAGTGGAAGCCCTCTCGAGGCGTATGGTTATAAGACTGAAATTGGTAAAGACTGTCTGTAAACCAGGTTGTTGTAGGTAATTCTATTGTAGTTATATTGTCAACTTATTTGCAAGAGAAAAACATATTTTTTTTGTAATAATTTAGGACTACCCCCATAAAAAGAAGGATGTTGATTTTATTTTTATTTTTCGTAGAGGTCTAGTGATTTACGTTTCCAAACTCTTAAAATAAAACAAATTCTTAAAGTAACGCATTTTATTTTTAAAACTATCCCGGATTATTAAAATAAGTATATTTGTTCAGGCAAATATGCCAAATACACCATTAATTAGACGCATTACAAAATCATGCGCCTCTGAAGCGTATGGTTATCTTTTAGGCAAGTTTTGCTATGGTTATCTTTCTAGGGTTAATGGTGTTTTGCAACCTTTTTATTCAGCCAAATAGAAAAGTTCACTATTTGCCCGTAAGTGACGTATCGTAATATACTTTTTAATTTTATTGGACTTTCTAAGCTATGAGCTGTCACTGTCCGTATTATTATGTAAACATAACCACGAATTATTTTGAAATCATCTATCAGTTAATAGAAAAGTTTATTTTATTGTGTTTCTTGGCTAAATTATCGTCCATCTATCTCCACCCAATAATCAATAAAGTCTTGTGCTTAAGTGGCTGTAAGTGCCGCGTATGTAACAGGAAAAACCATACGGGATACATAATGGGGCCAATTCTCTAGGGCACACTCACTAAAATTACTTGACAATATTAGCTCCGACGCTCTTACGCGGTTGCCATAGATTCCATTTTCGAACTCACTTTTGAATTAGTTCATCAGTACATTAAAATAATTCAAAAGTGAGTTCGAAAATGGAATCTATGGCGACCGCATAAGAGCTGTCGGACTTAATACTGTCAAGTAATTTTAGTGAGTGTAACCTAGAGAATCGGCCACATTATTTCAATCGGTGAGTTTAGCCCAGATTTCTAATAGATACCTCCCTGGACCTATTGTGGAAACACGTAAAAGCTATAAACTTTATAAATCATCCATGGTTTCCTACGCTGGAGTTATCTATCTCGGCCTTTTATCAAATTTCTGAAATGTTTTTATTCCGAAGTATTGTCGATAGAGATGGGAACAAGATGACATCTTTTGTAAATATCGATAAATTTATTCCAGTCAATTCATGGACTTCAGAGTTGACTTTAGATACATGGTCATATTACATACGACTTCTACTTTACTCATACATTACCATTGCCGTTAAATTAAGAAAGAATAAAGAATTTGGTTTATAAAAACGCTTTTGTAGTTGATGCCCTTAAATAAATCAAAGCTGTCATTTTGAGATATTTCTCATACCGGAGAGCGACCTAATAATACGGGCCTAAGGTTTTGAAATCAGATGAGATCAGAAATAAAAGATTTATTTATCTTGATTACAGGCTCCAACCTCGAGATAAAGTTCAAAACCTATGAAAAAAGCAGAACAAAAGATTGTTGTGGACACTGAAGTACTTAAAATTACAAATTAATTACAATCAGTGTAGTGGACAACATGTTCCGGAAAACACAACGAGACATTGAGAAGAGGCAGCTGAATGTGAATTAAATTAAATAAACCTTACGTATACGAAATTAATCATACTTTCATTTTCAACACAACTTAAAGTTTGGCAGAAAATAAAGATTTTTGGCAATATTTTCTGACTACTAAGATTTCATCAAATAATGATACTTCCTTGTTAATTTTTCAGCAATATCTTCATAATTTTAAATACGCTGATGATAAATAAAGTACTGAGGTACCTGACATACCTACATAGCTGCCCCCTTATTCGCTAACTCAGTGATAAGCCGACTTATTTTGATATTCTTTGGTTACACATTAATTGAAGGACACCAATAGCTTCTTAATTTTTACGGATCATTATTGAGTGATCATCACTGACTTAGCGTATAAGGGGGCTGAATTTTGTTTTGGTCAGATGCAATCTAGAGCAACCTTGATATCTGTCAACATAGGCAGATTCATTAAGTATTTGTAGTTGGATATTTAAATATAATAAAGAGTTACTAATGGTCTGCATGGATTTGATATGCACATTACTATTCTGCGGGGCTTCTCATGATTCATCATCATTTTGATAGTTATTAACACATACTATCGATATATTTTATCATCATTTTTATCGTATTCCCATCACTTTCGTGAAGCAAGACAGGCAGATAAGGCCGTATTCGATTGCGTTTAGAGGACGTTTAAACTGACTTGACATTTGTCTCGCTCTTACACATCAGTTAGGGCATAAACAAATGTTGAGATAGACTCGCATCTGATAACTGCTATTTTTAGGCTACTTCTATGCTTTAGTTATTGTTCTGAGGCCGTGTGTGTCTACCGTAGAGCAACACGGCGCGGTGTGTCAACCAACGTTCTTGTCTGTCATTCCGTCCGTTAACCGTTTCGCGAATAAGTCTTATTACAGTACTTATCAGTAATATTTGTATCGCGTTCCACATGCATGTTCATTACACGACCACAGATTATGTTCTTCGGTTGTTATTATTTGGACTGGCAACTTTTCTTCACTCATGTCTGGCGTACGACATCTAGTGACGAATTTGGAACTACTGAAGTTGTTTTTTCAAAAAATCTCCCATTCCTTTGTTACTAAATACACAAGTACATAGTTATTATTAACAATATTCTGTTTCCCACTTTACCTTCCACTGCATTTGCATTGCCACTTCTATACCTAAACTAAATGGTGTTTATATTTTCAGGATTATCACTGGTGGTGGAAGAGTTTCATCGTGTCTGGAGGCTCCGCCATCTACGTGTTGTTATATTCAATCCTGTATTTCTTCAAGCTGGACATTACGGAGTTCATACCAACACTGCTCTACTTTGGATATACAGGTGATTATCACATTGAAAAATATCAACGTTTAATTGTTATGGCTGCCTACATTACATTACTTCATTATTAGGACTATACCAGACTTACCAGAAATCTAATAGAGCCCTGCACCCGTAGCATACCGTGTGCGAGAGAAGGTTTTGTCGCGGAGCGTGAGGGACAGAGACATGTAAGCGCGTGCTCAGTCCTTCACCCTCTCGCGTCGCGGCCAGGCTGGCATGCTGCACTGTACATGTTCCGTGAACTTGTTGCAGGTCTGATGGTGCTGACTGTACATGTTCCATGAACTTGTTGCAGGTCTGATGGTGCTGACTGTACATGTTCCATGAACTTGTTGCAGGTCTGATGGTGCTGACTGTACATGTCCCGTGAACTTGTTGCAGGTCCGATGGTGCTGACTGTACATGTTCCATGAACTTGTTGCAGGTCTGATGGTGCTGACTGTACATGTTCCGTGAACTTGTTGCAGGTCTGATGGTGCTGACTGTACATGTTCCTTGAACTTGTTGCAGGTCTGATGGTGCTGACTGTACATGTTCCGTGAACTTGTTGCAGGTCTGATGGTGCTGACTGTACATGTTCCGTGAACTTGTTGCAGGTCTGATGGTGCTGACGTTCTGGCTTCTGACGGGCACGATAGGTTTCTTCGCAGCGTACACATTCATTCGCAAGATCTACGGCGCAGTCAAAATTGATTGAATTATTCCGTGTGCGAGTTCGCGCTCAATGGAAATAAGACGCAATGCATAAATCTTTTGTAAAATATAGTTGATAAGTTGATCTGAATGAAAGACGAGTTATGTGATACCAAAACGGTACCATTGTTGTGTAAATTTTTTAGCGAATCTATGAAAATTTGTGACATACCGGTGTAGGTACCTATTTCGTTTTTGTCGTATTATTCCTTCCGAGTTGATTCTCGGACTTGAATGAGTGCTCGAACCACCAAATATTAAATGAGTGTTGTGTAATAATTTATTAAAAGAATTGAAGTATTATCCATCTCATATTCGTTTGTAATTTATCTCATACACTGGTAAATGCTGCCATTCCAGGTCAAATTAGGTTGTTCTGGGATTATACCTACTATACGTAGGTATGTGTTTATGACTGGTAAAATAAATTACAAAAATTAAAATTGGTGGTAAAAAGTTGGTTGGTTTTCTTGGTGGGTAATTATAGTCGGTAGGTACCTACTCCCTTCAGTGTGTCTACCCGGGGGCTGGCCTTCAACTAAAAAATCGGTCAAGTGCGGGTCGGAATCGCACACGAAGGGTACCGACCGTACCAGCCATCGTACAACAAAACTTAAGCACTCAAAACAATAAAACAAAAAGAAAATTAACGGATTGAGGGCCTACAACATACCGGCTGAGCTACCACAACGATGTGGGTTGACGCGAAATATACCATCAATATGAAATGTGTGGGTGTAGGCTCAGAACAATAACTAAAGCAGGTGTAGGTATCGAAACAAGTCTCTTGTATGGGGACCCCCTTTAATTTGTAATATCTCTCGTATTTCATTATTTCGTAGATATATATTTATTGCACATAAAAGACAAAACACAGAAAATACAGAGAAGTAATTTACAAAGGCAAGCTTATCTCTAAAAAGAGATCTCTTCCAGCAAACCCAGGATGGACAGAGGAAAATAAAATACAGAACAGGTAGGCCTATGTGCTCAAGTAAGTGAAAAATAAAATATAAATAAAGTATTTGTTGTTGTTGTGGCAACAGATATACACATTCTGTGAAAATTTCAACTTTCTAGCTATTACGGTTCATGCTCTAGGACCCGCTGACGGACGGACGGACAGACAGACAGCGGAGCCTTAGTAATAGGGTCCCGTTTGGCACCCTTCGTGTATGTACGGTACCCTAAAAAAACTTCTGTAGTTCCAAATTCGTCACAAGATGTCGTAGGGGGATGGCTTTTATATCGTTCATCACTAATTTGATTACAAAAAGGTGTTCAATGGATAGCTGGCCGTCACTTTTCATACCAATCTTTTCATTCTTCTGCGAGGAAATGCGTAGTTTATCTAATCGAAAATGAAAATATTAATTTCATTTTGTTGAACGAAGCGTAATTTGCTGACAATATATTATGCAAATTTAGCTTGTGTATGGTCTCTTCGACGTATAAAAAAGGCGATGTTTGCGTTTTGGTGATAAATATTTTGAAATTTCAACTTAATTTTCCGGAAAAACTACGCATGTTCTCACAAAAAGTAAAGCACTTTGGTGAGTAAAGTAACCACCGGCACCAACTATCCATTAAAAACTTTTTGAAGTAAAACTTCTTAGGGCACGGGGGTAAAATTTATTTAACCTCTCAACTGTGGGTTATTCATATATTTGCTTTTCAATTGCTACTAGCCGGGTGCTATCACGAGTGGCTAAGAAATGTAACGGAAATTGGAATCGGTGACGTCAGGGTCGGCTGAAGACTTTTAAAACCGCAACTATTTTCAATACGGTTTTTAACTAATCAGATAAGATAATAATACATTCGTACAATAAAGAATGTTAATTAGTGAGAGAAAAACCTGATGAAACGTTAACAAATAAAAATTATTTTAAGCATTCTTCCACGAGTTCTTGATTTCCGGTATGGCCAAGATGGCGCCGCCGCCGCCGCCGCCGCTGGCTGGGACAAACAAAACCAACTAGCATGACTCAAACTACTTCGTTCAACCTCTTTGTTGGAACCGGAACTTATGTTTGACAGCTGTGCGATGCGATCCATACAGTTTGTAAGAAAAGAGTTTCATCAATGTCACACGGGTCGATATGGATTTCTAAAACAAGCAAAGCAATGCATACATTTGAGCGAGACGGCTTAAAGACGTGACGTCAGATGGTATATAATCTGAGCGAGATGCAAATAGTAGTGACACTATTGAATGAGTTAAGTATATCACCACGAGCGCGACAAATTGTAGATAAGGAATGGTGGGAAATAAATGACATGACGTATTAAAAGTAAGTACAAGTATAAAATAATTTCAAATAATCGGACGTCTGAAACTTAAAAGTAACTTGAAGCAGAGATTGGATCTCAAAATTGGTTTAAATCTCTTTTAGTATAGGTAGGTATAGGTGTATAGTATAGGTACCACTTAATGATCTAGCTACAGAAGTTTTACTTCTAACACGTGTACGGTGCTACACGCGTTTTTTTTTTTTAAATGAAATTAGGGATGAACGATTTAAAAGCCACGCCCCCCCCCCCCATGTCTTGCCTATGACATCTGTAGGCAGCTTTCAGAACTATTTTAGCTGTCAGAAAATGGCCTATTGATCAAAAACTTTAGGACCTAGACCACAGGGTGCTACCAATACAAATTACAATTAGTAACCCTTCGTAAAAAAGAGATGGCGTGAGGAGTAAGATTTGTACTTACCTTTAGACTACCGATCGTAGACAGAGAAGTACGATACCTACTCCTACGCAGCTATACTAACAAACCTTCCATACAGTGAGCTCGCTCCCGCACCCGCACAGATTATTAAAGAGTTGCTCCCGTCCGGTTTCGGCAAAGTCGTCACGTGTGAATCCCAATGTAGTTTTTTTGTAGGTACTGGCAACACTGCCGGGAAGAGTCAATGAAACTAGCTTCCGGTTGATATCTCATACTTGATTGGCCGAGAGATCAGTTAGGAAAAAAATAATGCTATATATTTTTCGCGCGTAATTTCCGCCATTTTCGAAATTCGCGATGTATGTAATATTTCCACATTGTTCCTAATTCATAGTTTGTTTATTGCACAGAAACAGTAACTTCTAGTGTAACTTCTAATGTAACTTCCTCCAGCCTTCACCTACCAGCTTCGTCTATCCGTCTCGTCTACTATTGGTCACCGCCTGTAAATTTGAAATACTCTATGACACAATGCCTCAGTGTCCTAAGTATCCAGAGGATAAATTCATCAGTTTATATCAGCAAATTAAAGTGCTAAGTAATTACGAGAATTCATTTAAACGCCCCCCTTGCGGGGGCAGGCCTCCTCATGAGGACAGGGGCATGGGGTGCTGACTTACTTTCTTGGCAGCATTGTTGCTGACTTACTTTCTTGGCAGCATTATGCCACTGTCGACAGCTTGGTGACCGGATTGGCCGCGTGGTTCCCAGGCGATTTCACTCTCCCGGGGCCTCAGTAACTAAACAAATCTAGTACCTACCCACCAAATAGTCAAGAAATCGACTGCTGTCGACAGTCTCTATGACCGGATTGGCCGTGTGGTTCCCAGGCGATTCCACTCGCCCGGGACCTCGGTAACTAGGTAACTTAGCTTTATCGTGTTAGCCGAGGCGATAAACATCACCGTCCTGGACAAACAAACTTTTCCCTTTTATTAGAGCACGTGCAAAACCCCCAGAAAATATCCCGCCATCACGGATGACATGTGATGTGACGTTTAGAGATGGAACTGACTGAAGTCCGAACGTGATTGGGATGTGCTAACCATAGACATAACAAGATGGCGACACTAGTGTTGCCTGCCATTAATTCGCGACTCCGCGACACTCCCCACTAAAGGCCAAATTATGTTGACAAGATTTCTTTAGTAGTTCGCGGTCTCACCTCCGCGACAGACGCGGCGGCGCCCGAGCATCGCGTGATCGCGGTCCACCAATCGCGTTGCACCACGACAGGACTCTTGACCGTGAAGTCACCTTGGAGCCTTCCAGCGCGGGCCTGCCTCGACGCCCCAGCTGCCCCAGCACTCAGACAGCATCGCGCGCTCGCTCGGTTAACTTGCCTATATTGCTTTGTATCGCTTTGTCTCGCTAATTCGCTACATAATCATTGTTTGTAGTGTCACCTAATTTTGCTTCAATATTCGCTTGTTTGCATTCAGTATTTGTTTTCCAAATTGTCATGCAATTCAACCCTTTTGGCCTAGCTTCCTAACGTGTTAATTTCAACTGTAAATCTCGCTTATCATTATCATTCGCATTTCACTTTTATAAATAAACCTACTTAAAAATCGTGTTCTTTGTTTCTGTGAGCTGTCCACATACAAAGACCTTACGTTAGAGTATCGGTTAGTTAGTTCGACATCATTTAGGTAGCCTAGCCTCGATACATCTACATAGGTATTGCGTAGCAAAAGTTACTATGCGGATGCGGCCTGGTAAATACAAGAGTTACTATGCGGATGCGGCCTGGTAAATACAAGAGTTACTACGCGGATGCGGCCTGGTAAATACAAGAATTACTATTCGGATGCGGCCTGGTAAATACAAGAGTTACTATGCGGATGCAGCCTGGTAAATACAAGAGTTACTATGCAGATGCGGCCTGGTAAATACAAGAGTTACTATGCGGATGCGGCCTGGTATACAAGAGATGGATAGATGGGTAAGATGGTGGGACCAGAGATGTAAAAAAACGTTTTTTTCTAAGATGAAAAAAAAACGGTGAAAAAAAATAAATTTTAAAAACGTTTTTTTTTCTGGAGCTGGTTTTTATTCAAAAGTATGAAATTATATTGACTCAAGTAAAATTTGCACTTAAAAGCACTTAATATTTTTCAAACGGATCCCTGAATCGAAAAATTACGAAAATCGAATAAAACACGCCTATGAAGTATCGTATTTTTCGTCGGTAAAATGTATAGAGACAATTAACATACTTTATTGGCAAATAGTGACATGCTACACTTATCGTAAGACACCACTTGACAGCTCGTTGAGGTTCATGCGCTTTACTCCTCGTGAGGTGTTTGACATTATAGTCAAAAATATACCCCACAAGCCGAGTAAAGATATTTATGAGCTTTCGTGCGACATGCTTAACATTATTGCAGACTCCGTGAGCCATATCCTTTCAATCCTCTTCAATAGATGCCTGCGTGACGGAAAATACCCCTCTTCTCTCAAACGGGTGAAGGTATCTCCGATCTACAAAGGTAAAGGAAAGAAGGAAGACGGCGAAGCGTACAGACCTGTATCTATAATACCAGTTCCTGCCAAAGTGCTAGAGAACGGTCTTAGCACACGCCTAATACAATTTCTGACAGCCAAGGACATACTGACTGACAGACAATACGCATATAGGGCGGGTAGATCCACCACATCCCTGACCCGAGAGGTGGTGTGGAGTGTCCTGCGCGCGCGGGAGGGGGGGCAGCAGGTGGCCGTACTGTGCTGCGATCTGTCGCGAGCATTTGACGTCACGGACCACTCCGTCATTGCCGCCAAACTGCAGCATTATGGTATCAGAGGGCCTTCACTTGACCTTCTGGCTGATTTTATGTCAAACAGGCGTCAAACAGTGGTTGGCGAAAGAGGCACAATAAAATCCAACGAATTGGAAACAGACATTGGTGTGCCGCAAGGTTCATCAGTGTCCAATATTATGTTTTCCTTGTTGCTGAATGACCTTCCGAGCTGCATACCAGACGCGCAGGTCTACATGTATGTATGCCGATGATGTCGCTGCTGTCGTGACGGCACGTTCCGTTGACGAGCTCGAAGCACGACTGTGCACGGCCGCCGAGCGGCTACTTCTGTGGTGCAAACGGACTCGCTCTGAACCCCAGGAAAACGCAACTCATGCACTTTAACCTGGCAGGGAGACCGAACCGTCCACTGCGTGTGGCGATAGAGTCTGTAGACCTGCCTCAGGTCGATGAGACTTGTTTCCTGGGGTTTAAACTAGACCGTGGATTGTCCTGGGCCACACACATTGAGTGGTTATGCGGGCGACTCAGCGGCGCATGCTTCGCCATACGCAGGCTGTCGTCGACCGTGAGGAGAGACGTGGTCAGGACGTGTTACTTCGCAACGGTACAGTCACTCCTCCTGTACGGTGTTGAGCTGTGGGGTCGGGCGGCGGATTGGCATAGGGTATTCGTCATGCAGAAGCGCGCCATCCGTGCGATTGTGGGTATACCCACTTGCGAGTCCGCACGACCACATTTCGCGGAGGGACTTAAAAATCATGACGGTACCTTCCCTGTTCATATTGCAAGTCGCCTTATTCGTGAGGCAAAATCTGCACATGTACAGGGTATGTCAGCGAGCCCGCCGATCGGGCACACTGTTAGCTGTGCGGCACAGGCTGGCCAAGAGCGAGCAGTCCGTGTACGTGTGCGGCCCACAGATATACAATCATCTGCCGGACGAGGTGAAGAGAGCTGAGTCTCTGGCAGAATTTAAACGTCACCTCAAAAAATGGCTTACAGAGCAGACTTTCTACACAGTGACGGAATTCATTGACAGGAAGATGTAGATTTCTCGTGGAAGTATTTTATTACTAATTATTTCATTTCTTATATTTGACATTGGTTTGATTTAATGGATTTCGTTTTACTTGACTATACATGATGATATGGTACTGTATGTACATATCTAATATAATGACATTGTTTTGACGTTTTAATCTAATGAATTATTATTACTTATTATTTTAATTATTTCGTGACTTATAATTTATGTTTTAGACATTGAATTATTTATGGTTATTTTTAGTGATTTATTTTTAATACAAAACTGACATGTAATGTATAATCATCAATAAATAATCTTATCTTATCTTATCTTATCTTATCTTATCTTATCTTATCTTATCTTATCTTATCTTATCAAGTTATCAATCTTGACTCGAAACATATAATAGAATATTGAAAGACATCGACACGACAGAACAAGAAAAGTTATGGATGATGATTGGGAGCGTGACTTACGATTCGACCAATCTACCCAGGAACTGAT
Source organism: Argyresthia albistria (assembly GCA_963457715.1). Classification (NCBI taxonomy): domain Eukaryota; kingdom Metazoa; phylum Arthropoda; class Insecta; order Lepidoptera; family Argyresthiidae; genus Argyresthia; species Argyresthia albistria. The sequence continues at coordinate 98,881 of OY735255.1, read as the reverse complement.
TATAAATCTACAAGACTGCTCCAGAGAGTCCGAATCAGACTTTGATGATGGTGATTTGGGCTGTGAATCGATTTAACAAGAATAAAAACATGTTACAACATCCTTTTGTTTGATTTGTCCAGCTATCCAAAAGATCCTGCAAGAGGGAAATAAACAAAAATTCGGAACATAAATTCGGAATGGGTTAAGTAATTAAGTACCTATTAAATATATTTTAACCATGCCTATACAGTTTCCCACTGCTGGGCAAAAGCCTTCATTTCGAGTATAAACTAAACATACTTAATTAATAAACTTATTATTATTCTGTTTTATAATCACAATGAGACTCAAATAATTCAAAACCCATATTTAAGCCACCTGGAAACAATTATTAGTAATTGCAATCAACCACATTTAAATAGATGTATAATCAAAAGAACAGAATAGTAGCTGAAATTAACGAAAAATAATAAATGGTCTACTTGAATCAAAGTATCAAAATGGTGTAAGCCAAGTATAAACAAAGTAACAATTCGTTTGACAAGTAAATAATGTTGCCAGCTTAGCTTCAAAGTTTGAAAAACTACCAAATGACAGCACTCGCTCTGGCCAGACTCTAGTGATAATGATGTTTGTTTGTATTATGTACTTTGCTCTTCGGATGTTTGGCTTGATGTGAATGATGTGATGCGTGGTTGTGTATCCGTACTCCGTTCCGTGCCGTACCGTACAAAACGTACCGGTGTCGGTGGCCTTTTGATCAGCGCGCTTGCCTTGTTTATTGATAATTAAGTAAAAAACCTCAAATATCACCACACCACACCACAGAGTAATGTACCTAAGTAAAGTACATAATGTGAATGAACTGAATGAATATCACCCACCGGGCCTATCTACAAATGTCATCGTTTGCATTGCACTGATATGATAAATATTTTGTTTTTCGTATTTATACATTCTATTAGTATTTATTATTATAATGGAAACCAAAGTTGCAATTGTTACTGGCGGAAACCGTGGTATTGGATATGAAATAGTGAAGGGGCTGTGTGCAAGGTTTGATGGTGTTGTGTACCTCACAGCTAGATGCGAAGAAAGAGGTAGTCTTGCAGTGAAACAGCTGGAGGAGCTTGGACTCCGGCCTGTGTTCCACCAGCTCGACGTGACGAGTCTAGAGAGCTTGCAGACATTCGCTGACCACATCTCTCGCAACCATTCCGGCATAGATATCCTTGTCAACAATGCAGGCATCCTGGACTTTGACAAATCAGTCTCGACCTATGCTGATGCAAAAAAACTTATCGATACAAACTTTATCAGTGTCCTAACGATATCTAGAATACTATATCCTCTCCTAAAGAACAGTGGCCGTGTCATCAACATCAGCAGTGACTGGGGTTTGTTATCCAATATCAGGAAGCAGGCCTGGCTCAACACTCTCGCGAAACAAGACCTAACTGTTGAGGAGATATTACGGTTTGTGAATGAATTCCTGCATGCAACAAAAAATGGTAAAGGATCGTTTGTTTCGTTTGCCGGACATTATGGTGATTATAAAGTGTCCAAAGTGGCTCTTTCAGCGTTAACATTTGTGCATCAAAGACAGTATGATAAAGAAGGAAGAGACATATCTATAAACTGTGTTCATCCAGGTTTTGTGAAAACCGATATGACAAACGGCCTGGGTGACTTCACCCCGGAGCGGGGAGCGCACGCTCCACTGTATCTTGCTCTTGATGCTCCACAGACGCTCAAAGGAACATTTTTATGGCATGATTGTCATCAAGTCAACTGGGACGATTAATTCGTGAACTGGCATTTCATTGTACATATATCTACGACATGTTAATATAGAGATAAATGAGTTATGTACATACACTTAAAAAATTTAAAATATATATAATTTTTTTCTGTTGTTATGGCTGTCACTTTTTCACATTATAGATTTAGGAGCATTGAAATCCAGTAGGTAATAAATCCTGCTTCTATTCCATGTAGGCAATGAAAAGTAATGAACTAATGAATAACATTATCTTCTCAAGAAGATGGGCGTTTCTTATTCTTACACGTTTTCATGTGAGTTGTAAGAACATATATATTTTTTAGAAAAATTAGTAAACTGTGTACCTATCTCTTTTTTCTTAATTAACTTAGCGAATTACCTCTTTTATCATATCCAAATAGAATTTTTGACATAATACTATAAAAAAATTACAAAAGCCCAAGATGTCACTGACCGTGTAGTGTGAGATTGCCCAATTTGGAAATAAAATATATTTTTCTCATGAACTGACATGTTAGTTAGCAAATTAAGCAAGCAAGACCTATCGTTGTTGTATAAGACTAGTAAAAACATACAATTTATATTGGGGTTGGGTTTTATTATTTTTTATTTATTTTATTTTATTGCAGAACAAAACAGTAAAATCACATTGCATTCCTTAGAGTATAGGTTTTACATAGATACTAAACTAGTGATTAAACCTTAAGATGTCCTGACAGCATGCTTACAAGACATATGTCATCTGCTACACCTATAACTTAATTATTTCAAATTAAGACTATTAAGACTAATCAGTAATTACACAAACAGAAATAGAAAGTAGTGAAAAGTATTCTAGAAAAAAAGTATTCTAGAAAAAAAGTTAAAATAAAATTAAAATCAAGTGTATGTTTTCTTCTTTTTATAAATGTTTAGAAGTTGGGTTTTGAAGGTACTGGGGTTAACAAAGATATCTAGGGCATGTTCGTTGGACATTTCATTGTAAAGACGGCACATATTAGGTAGAGGTTCGTGATAAGCTCTTTGTGTTTTGTACACGGGTAGATGGAACGTTGAATGTTTCCTAACCGATCGCTTCTGACGCTGTGGGACCGAAATCATAATATTTGATAAAAGATTAGTGTGGAGCGTTCCATGTAAAATTTTATGGAGTGTGGTCAAATTATTAGTGCATCTACGATTTTCCAATGACATTACTCCAAAGTGATCTAGGCGTTCGTCATAGTTATCGCATTTGTATTTGAGATTGTTGCGATAAGCAAGCATCTGAATAAATCTGGCCTGTATGTTTTCAATACATTCTATGTGAACCTTATAGAAAGGACTCCACACAACTGAGCAATACTCCAACTTACTTCTCACAAAACAATTGAAAAGGGTCATCATAGCACGTGTACTGCGGAGATCTCTACTTAGTCTGGATATAAAGCCAAGCAGCTTATTGCAGGATGACTTCAAGTGATCGTAGTGCAGCCTGAAACTAAGCTCAGGATCCAAAATTATACCGAGGTCTCGTATTTTGTCAACGTTGGTTAATTGCTCCCTGCCTATGTTATATTGAAAATTGTTAAAATTGTTGTTCGTGGTTGAGAATTTCATTATGAAGCATTTTTTAACATTGAGCCACATGCGGTTTGTCTTGCACCATGCTGCCAAGGAATCAAGATCAGATTGTATTTTACGACAGTCAGACTCATCACTTATGGAGCTATAAATTTTTAGATCATCGGCATATAAGAGACAATGTGAATTTAGGATATTAGTTAAATCGTTAATAAATAGTATAAAAAATAGTGGCCCCAAGTGACTGCCTTGTGGCACGCCAGATGTGACCTCCAAGGACGAAGAAAGGAAACCTTTTACAGCTACCAGTTGTGATCTGTTGGATAGATAGGTTGTGATCCATCTAAGAAGACTTCCGTGTATTCCAAATTGTGTTTTAAGTTTTTGAATTAATATTTGGTGATTTACTTTATCAAAAGCCTTTTTGAAGTCTGTATAGATGCTGTGAACTGGGGATTTAGCGCTAAGTGACTCGTGTATATAGTTTAGTATAAGTACGCAAGAAGTTTGGTTAGGGGGGTGGAGGGGACCTCCCCCCTCAAGTTTCAGAGAAATCAAGGGATTTATTGTTATGAATTTGCAAATTAAGGTTAATTTTTGGGGTTCCGCACCCGAAGGATGCCAAACGGGACCCTATTACTGAGACTTCGCTGTCCGTCCGTCCGTCCGTCCGTCTGTCTGTCTGTCTGTCACCAGGCTGTATCTCATGAACCATGGTAGCTAGACAGTTGAAATTTTCACAGATGATGTATTTCTGTTGCCGCTATAACAACAAATTCTAAAAAACAAGAGAAATTTAATATTAAGGGGGGCTCCCATACAACTAACATTTTTTTTTGCTGTTTTTTATAGATAATAGTACGGAACCCTTCGTGCGCGAGTCCGACTCGCACTTGGCTGGTTATTCTCATTGAGCTACCAATAGTAGTTCAATGGTTTTTCTATAGGTTTTTACAAAAAGTCATTGTTTAGGTTGTTTTGCAAGTTTACATATGTATATGGAAAATTAGTAGTACATACTTACACATTTGTGTATGTATATGGAAAATTAGTAGTACATACTTACACATTTGTGTATGTATATAAAGTAAAGTAAAGTAAAGTAAAAGTATTTATTCAAGGAAAAATGGTAGGTACACTTAAAAATGGTGGTTGACTGCTGCCATAACTAGGATAATAATATAACCTGTATTTATGGTTTGCAGGCCCGTACCTCGTCCGAGGCGTTTGTGGTAAGATTTGAATATTGAGACGGTTCTAACAAGAATAATACAAGTACTTGAGAAAAACAAATAAAAAATAAAATAATAATAATAGGCTAGTTACAATTCAGAAATGCTGAGTGTATATTGTATAGTGTGTGTTTGGGGGTGTGTAAATAAGTGAGAGGGTGTGTGTGTGTGTGTGTGAGGGTGTGTGTGTGTGTGTGTGTGTGTGCGTGTGTGAGGGTGTGTGTGCGTATGTGTGTGTGTGTGTGTCTTCGCGGCTTTAACATTGTGCGGTCTTTAGATGGTCCACAATCCTCATTGTGCGGACCGACCTCATTGCGGGGACGTCCGCACAATATTTTGACGTAGCTTCAAATATAGCTATCGAATTCTCGCGTTCTGATTGGTCGACTGGTGAAGTTTGAGCAGATTTTCGAGGGGGCCCGCATAATCGGTATTTTTGTTTAGTTAAGTTAACACACGCCGAAAATCAGTTCAGATGTGTTACCACCACGTGGCGCCACCAGTCTGAAATGTGTATGTTAGTTCGAATTTCATATAATGCGGACCTACACAAAAAGACCGCACTTTATGCGTGAAATTAGACTCATATCCCACGACGTGTGTGAAACTAATTACAGAGGTTGAATATCAGAAATGACAATGCAATATTTTTCTAACTTGGATCTGATGATGGAGCCGGAAGGTGGCCAAGGGAACTTTGTTACCAAACGACGCAACTGTATCGAGTTTAGGCTTAATTGATTCGTCTTGACAAGTACTTTGGTCCCGCAAGAGATCCAGGGTCTGATGATGGAGCCGGAAGGTGGCCAAAGGAACTCAGATACCAATCGACGCAACCCTATCGAGTTTGGGCTCATTTGATTCGTCTTGACAAGTACATACTTTGGTCCCGCATGAGCTCCAGCGTCCAATGATGGAGCCAGAATATGGCCAAGGGAACTCAGTTACCAAACAACGCAACCCTGTCGAGTTTGGGCTCATTTAATTTGTCTTGACAAGTACTTTGATCCCGCATAAGGTCCAGGGTCTGATGATGGAGCCGAAGGGTGGCCAAGGGAACTTAGTTACCAAACTACGCAACCTTATCAAAATTTAGCCCATTTGATTCGTCTTGACAAGTACTTTGGTCTCAAACGAGGTCCAGGGTCTGATGATGGAGTCGGAAGGTGGCCAAGGGAACTCAGTTACTAAACAAAGCAACCCTATCCAGTTTGGGCTCATTTGATTCGTCTTGACAAGTACTTGGTCTCGCATGAGTTCCAGCTTCTGATGATAGAGTAGGAAGGTGGCTAAGGGATCTCAGTTACCAAACGACACAACCCCTATCGAATTTGGGCTCATTTGATTCGTCTTGACAAGTACTTTGGTCTCACATGAGGTCCAGGGTCTGGTGATAGAGTCGGAAGGTGGCTAACGGAACTCAGTTACCAAACGACGCAACCCTATCAACTTTGGGCTCATTTGATTCACTTGACAAGTACTTGAGGTCCAAGGTCTAACGATGGAGCCGATGGTGGTAGCCATAGAAACCTGTTACCAAACGACGCAACCCTATGAAGTTTTGACCCATTTCATTCGTCTTGATAAGTAGCAGCTATAGTTACTTTTGGCTTGGCTCCAAGGTCTGATGATGGAGCCGGAAGGTACCCATGGGAATTCTGTTACCAAACGGCGCAACCCTATCGAGTTTGGGCTCATTTCATTCGACTTGACAGGTTCTTTAGTCCCGGATGAGGTCCAGGGTTTTATGATGGAGCCGACGGTGGCCATAGAAACCTGTTACCAAATGACTCAACCCTATCAAGTTTGGACTTATTTCATTCATCGTGACAAGTAGGTACTCTTGGTATATCTTATGATATAGCCAAAATATAAATGAAGGATAAAAGCATGAATAAATAAATGATAGTTTAAATATGAACAAAACACGGTTTCTTATTTGTAGGTGAAGTTAAAAAATAAATAATAATATATATATATTTTAAACTTTATTTAATTTCTTTACTTTATCTTTATACTTTATTGCACAGAAAACATAATACAGACACTTAATATTGGAAAAAACATGTACAAAGGCGAGCTTATCGCTTATAAGAGATCTCTCCCAGCAAACCTAGAATAGAGAGGATAATTTAATAAAAGGTAAACCTACATATGTGCACAACGATAAATATTAAAATAATAGACTACTTACTAACAAATACATATAAAAACAAAAACAAAAAATAGTATACATATACATAGATACAAAGGTATATTAAGGTAGAGAAGCGTTCAAGAGTTTTTAAAAAATGTTGAGTGAAGGACTGTCCCTGATAACACTGGGAAGTTTGTTCCAAAGTCTGATAGCTCGGAGACGGACCCCATGCTCATATGCAGATGTGTTGTGTTGCGGAGTTATAAGCAGTGACCTACTGTGAGATCTCCTGGGCCTATCCGAAGACAAAAATTCAAAGCGATCTCGCAAGAAGCCAGGATAGCGTGGATTAAATAATATGTTGAAGAGACAGATGAGGGTGTGGAAATCCCGACGAAGACGGATAGCTAGCCACTTCAGCTCCCTGCGAAACTCCGAGACATGGTCATACTTGCGCAGACCGAAGACGAAACGAATCCCGAGATTTTGAAGTCGCTCGAGTTTATTCAGTTGTTCTTCGTTTGCGCTGACCCAACAGACATCAGCGTAATCGATAAGAGGAATGAGCAATGACTGGGCAAGCGTGATTTTTGTCTGACGAGGCAGGAAGTTTTGAAGTCGCCTGAGGGAATGAAAAGTAGCGAAGACACGCCTACTGAATTTGCTGACATGCACTGACCAGGACAATTGGTTGTCGAAGAAAACGCCCATATTTTTGGCCTTCGTGCTATATTCGATTATTTTCCATCGAAGGTTACAGAAGCAATGGACATATGCTGTAAAAGGTTAAGATAATACCTAGAACCTATAATGCCACAGTTGCAACTGTGACACCGGCACGAACGGACGCTTCCTAGCTGCGTCCGCGACGATGCCCCGTAAATTAGCGACGACCTAGTTTTCGCAATATCGATACTGCCATGGCTGTACCAGCCAAGCGCGCGGACACCATCTTGGTGAACGAGCTGCTCGCCTTCGTCCAACAGAAGCTGGACGTAATGGACGAGGTATCCCTGGAGCAGATCTGCTCGACCAGCTTCAAGGAGGCCGAGATCGCCGCCGCCAAGACTGTGCTGCAAGAGACCGCCGTCACCAGCGTGCGCCTTGTGGCGCGGAGGGGTGCTGCGAGCGGGAAGAAAGATCTCCAGGACATCTTCCGGGTGTTCAAGGAGACTGAACCCGACGACGTCCCGACCTACGTGGCCCGCGACCTCCACAAGCTGCCGCCGGTGACATTCGACCACGTCGACGTCACCCGGCTGCTGAAGGACATCGTGCGGCTGCAGGCTGACGTCACGGAAATCCGAAGCAAGTTGGAGGCTTCAGAAGGCATCTGCGCTGACCTCAAACGTGAGTTGTCAGTATTGCGTCAGGCTGATACCTCGCTGCCAACGCAGCGAATAGCCGACCCGCGTGACGACAACGCGCCGGTCAGCAAAAATGCCCAACTAGCGACTGACCCAGTTACGCGGGTTGCTAAGCCCGCGTTGACGAACACCGCACCGCTTCGTGTCGTCACGAAGACAAGTCGACCAACACCTGATGCGGTCTCTTCTGGTTCATCCAAAACACTGGAACCCCAGAAAGACACATATGCTGCTGTGTCCCGCCGTACCCGCCGCCGCCGCCCGCGCCCCACACCGCCCGCCGCTGAACAACAGAAGCTACAGGCTGCGCCGCGCGCGCCGCCGGCCAGGCCCGCCTGTGGCCCACCGAATGCGACCGTTGATGGAGACGGATTTATCCTGGTTCAAAACAGGAAGCGCCGCTTCAGACGCAGCCGCAATCAGCGTGGCACCGCCCCCGCCGCCGAGTGCAGCCTAAAAGCTGCCGCTCCCACGGCGCAGATGTACCTTTCCAGGCTCGACGTGAATATGACCAAAGAGGACATTGAGCGTCACATCCAGGAAAGGATTAAGAAAGTCCAGGTTCCGCCATGCGGTCAGAAGACGGTGATGCTACAGATAAGTCCTTTAGAGTCAAAAAGACCAAAGGACTTCCTGTCGTTCAAGCTTCGGGTGCCGGCGGAACTCAAGAAGATGTTCCTGGCCAAGGACTATTGGCCAGAAGGCATCGTCTACCGACGCTATAGGGAGGCGAGACCGACGAGGAAGAAAATCCTTAGCTAGGCTTAAGTTAAGTTAGGTTAGTTTCATAAAATGTTATGTATCTCTAGTTTTAAGGTATTTGTCAGTATGGGTTTTATACCTGAAATAAAAAGATTATTATTATTATAAATCAAAGCCTGCGACTTACTAGGGACGAGTAATCCAAAAAAAGTGGCCGAGTCCCTGATTTTCTCAGGATCGATATTTAGTATCCTTACAGCAGAGTCCATATCACACGGAGAAAAATGTCGATAAATTTGGAGATCGTCTGCGTAAAGATGATACGATGAGGAGAGTACATCCGAGATGGAATTAATGTAGACAGAAAAAAGGAGAGGAGAGAGAATACCACCCTGAAGGACCCCTGTGAATAGATCATCACACCACTCCGTAGAAATCGCCTCTGACTTAATACGCTGCTTGCGCCCTCTCAGGTAGGAGTCAAACCAGCTAGCAGAAATGGAGGATAGATTCAGGGACTTCAGTATCTCAACGAGAATATCGAAATCGACGCAGTTAAAGGCGCTGCTGAAGTCGAGCAATGCAAGCACAGTGAGCTTTTTGCAAGCACAGTGATGCTCAATGTCATCAGAGACCTTAAGTAAGACCGTGACAGTGCTTTGACCGGGCCTGAAACCGGACAGGAAACGATTAAGCAAGCTGTTTGAGGAAAGGTAGGAGGAGAGCTGAGTATGGACAATGGATTTTTAGAACTTTGGAGAGGATGAGCAGGATGGAAATTGGACGAAACTCTTTAAATGAGGAGGGTTTTGAGGTTTTGGATAAAGGGACAACTAAGGCTTTTTTCCATACATGAGGGAAGGAACTGTTAGAGAGAGAGAAGTTTATTCTATGTGTGATTGCTGGAAGTAACTCGTCAAGCACACTGATGAGCATCTTGGAGTAGATTTTATCGTCTCCGACAGCTTTGGAGGAAATGGGAAGCACAACTTTCTTAACTGCATCAATTAAGAAAGCTGTTTCTTAACTGCATCAATTCCGACAAGACTGAAGTCATATTGAGTGGTGGTGGGAGCTGACCTCGAGCGCAGGAGACACAGAGTGGCATCTTTAACAGAGCGCCGCCTCAGTGCTTGAATGGTCAACAGACCATTGAGCAAATTTTATTTTATAATAATGATTATTCAGAATAAAACTGCCACCCTAAACATTAATTAATTATGGCAACACGGAGAACTTTAATCGGTGTATGGATTTTGAGTACGTATTCACACTATTGTGGGGACGTCGTACTTGTACCTGTGTTAATGAGTATGTATTTACGTCAATATGCGGTCGGCGTGTCACTTCGTACGTAAATACCGAATGTGGGGACAGTGTGTAAATGAGTTCGTATTTAATGTAAAGTGCGGTCGGTGTGTTATTCCGCACGCATTCGGTCTAAAGAGCGGACCGTCCGCATAATAATTTGGGTCCGCATAAGCCGCAATTTTGTCTAGAACTTTAAAGAGCTCTATCTCTGTCTCATTCGAGTGTATAGAAATTTTAAACAAAAGTTGATGCCAGAAAGAGACAGCTCTACATCGTTTATAAATTCACACTCTGCTATGTCTACGGGAAAGGTAGGACCGCACAACCGGGGTTCCTGTCAAGGTCCGCACAATATATGCGTTGCGAACAAGGGTGTGTGTGTGTGTGTGTGTGGAATATGGAAAATTAGTAGTACATACTTAACACATTTGTGTACATGCCTATCAGGGCACCCCACTTACTGGACACTTGGGCAGTCCTTCTTAGGCAGTGTTGCTTGTGGCTAAGCTCTAGAGTGTTTTTTATGAGCCGGAGTCGGAGGCACGGGGGGGGGGGGGGGGGGGGGAAGGCGACCGCGCACTTCTCCGCACTTTGTGAGCGTCTTTTGAAAATTCGCGACTGTTACAAAAATGGAATAGTGGACGAGCTACGATAAAAAAAGCCGCAAATCGATGTACAGGATAGCCATTTGGCACACGGGTACTGTTATAGGCTAAATAAAACAATCATTTTGACCGGCAGTTCTCAAAAATATCCCATGTAGAGGGGGGGGGGGGGGGGGGGCAGTAATGACATCAATTTTTTGTATAGGATATGAATTTTATTTTTCCTGTATCAAATGAAAGGGCTTCATAAGCCGGTTCTAAAAATATACTACACTATTGTTTGCAAAACCTACGCTAAACGTCTCTAAATATACTTATAACTAACCTTAAAAAGGCAATGTGTAGTCTTGGAGGAACGCGGTCTTTCCTACCGTGTTGCTCGAAGTGTGTAGTAGGTACCTATATCGTGTGTGTGTGGTATGAAGTGGTATCAAATGAATAGTTATTTATCCAACAAGTGAGGAAAGTTCGTTTTTCCTATGAGTTTTGATTTTGAGTCTTGAGCGAACGAAGGATTGAAAAATAGAATCACGAGCGCAGCGAGTGATTATAAAATTCAATCCTGAGTAAGCGAAAGACTCAACAAAACGAATAGCAAATGAACTTGCTCACATGTTGCATACAAAACTTTTCACCACTCCCAGCAAGAAAGTATTCAGTCACCATAGGTAAATAAATTAAATAGTCACAAAGCAAATCAAAATAATTCTAAAAACTTAGTTCGGATTTGAAACAAGGTCTTTTAACTCTTTTGGAGTTAAACTTAAATCTTCCGCACTAGAATCACTGTTTTTTTTTAGTATAGTCAAAATCGCAAGTAAACAAAACTTAGAATTTTCGCGCTTCTAATGTACTTCTTTCACAGGCTTCTTTCACAGGCTTCTTTCTTTGAGTGCGTTCTAAAATTATAATCCTAAATTTGACGATGTAATTTTTACAATATTTTATTTAACGTTTTTAATGTTTCTGAACTTACAATAATTTGATAAATTTTATAAAAAACATTAATCTTAACTTATAAGTATTTCTATTCTAAGTATAAAATTATTTATTTTTTAAAATATCTTTAAAACTTAACATAAAAATCAGGCAAGGTTAGTTTCTGAACGGGATCATTACTTTCCTCACTGTTCAAACAGTGAGGAAAAACTAACTTTCCTCACTGTTTTCGTAGAGGAAAGACACTTCTTTCGTGCGGGAGTGGTGAAAAGGGCTTTATGAGCCGGTTCTAAAAATATACTAGAGGTACATTATTTATTACTTTACCTTTCGCCGTCTCGTACCTGCAAGAGTCCGAACTTGGTATGTTTGAAAATATTTCTTTGATTTTCAGAAAACAGATAGCCGGAAGGTATTGATGTAGTATATTATGTATGTGGCCGGCGGCGCCTTTCCGTACTAAACAGTACTACTTCTTACTGATTTGTGGCCAAAGAAACTAGCGCCTCTGTCGCATTTTGTTGGTACTGTCACTGTGGCTGGCTGTCACGGCACGGTTCACGGTAGCATGCCGAGACGCGGCGCGTTCATCGTCGTGGGAAACAGAGGGATAGAGCTATGCGCAATGTGTAGTTCTGTCCCTCTCTTTCCCGCAAAGACCCTTTAGGGGCATATAAGGAAAGTAAACAATCTCAATATGGGAGACCCAAAATTTTTTTTCGTTTGCCACCATATGTTTCTTGGGGAAGTTTCTTCTTATTGATGAGTAGTATCATTCCCCAAAATATGGTCGGCTAATTAAATGTCACCCTGTATTATAAAATAATACACTTACAGAACGCTCTAACGCTTCTAGCTGTGATGAGTATGAGTATAGTCAACCACATAGTAGACTTGTACCTACTGGGCCTAGTCCTCCCGTCGCATACTCACGCCCTCACGCCCCATACACTGAAATCTTATTAGACGCTCCAATGCACGTGACCCGTGCCGGCCGTGCAGCTCTTTCTAAGGATTCATTGCATTTACGCGATATGTAGTGTATTAGTATTATGGCCGATCTCACCAACAACTCAGACCTCCTATACGATGAAAAACAGTCATCAAATGGCGAAAAGTATTGAGCTTCGAAATGGTTCAAACCTAACAATTTATTATTTGTTTAATTTACTGATCGATACCTATTAACTACTTAGTTGGGTCAGGCGTGTGACACTCCGCTCTTTACCTGCAAAGCCACAAGTAGATCTGCGGCCCGGCTGCGCGGCCCGACTCAGGGGGTTGCCGAGCGCCGCCCGGGTTGCACGTGCCGTTCTATCTAGCCCCGCGCGCCCCGCGTGTAGTTACTTACTAAAATGAAGGCGAAGAAATACTGCATGCTTTGTTTGATGACGTTTCGTCACTGCACTGCTGGTCTAGAAAGAGAAACGATTCGCTCTCAATCGCCCCGTCTTTGGCTGTCAAACGAACAATTTCGACTGTCAAATGTACTAGGTTTGACAGTCGAATTCGTTCGTTTGACAGTCAAAGACGGGACGATTGAGAGTGAATCGTTTCTCTTTCTAGACCCGCAGATGAATAAAGGTCACTGTCCTACTGACTGTCGATAGGATTTCTGGCCATTATGTAAAAGGTTAGGTAGAGGTACCTATACTGCCTATATTAAATGTTATTCACAAATCTATCTATCTATCTATCTATATATATAAAAATGAATTGCTGTTCGTTAGTCTCACTAAAACTCGAGAACGGCTGAACGGATTTATCTTATCTTAGTCTTGAAATGTTCGTGAAGGTCTAGGGAAGGTTTAAAAGGCGAGAAAAAATCGAATAATTTCCGGGAAAACCCTAAAAACAGCCCTTTTCTATTTCCCATACAAAAGTTTTCTAGAGTCAATTTGAACTTTATTGCTATTCAATAAAGTTCATATTAAATTGAGGCAGTACGAAGTCTGCCGGGTCAGCTAGTCTAGAATAATAATAGTAAGTGGTTCGACTTCGTAGTTAGTAATTAAGTAAATGTCCAGTTTTTGTCACAAGAGACAACCCTTAGTTTCACGGGCCGCTTCAGACGAGGATAGAGTTACACGACAGAAAGAGAGGCAACTTTTAGGCAAGTAATCGAAGTGCGGGCGCCGCGCTACACAGCATGAATTGTACTTTGTTGCGTTGTAGCAAGGGTCGCTTTTTAGTTAAACGATTATGTGCAGTGTCCAATCTGTTCCTAACTCTTTATTAATCTGTGGTTGGGTGCTTGGGGATATTATAGCACTACATAGTATAAAATAAAACGAAGTCGCTTCCCGCTGTCTGTCCCTCCCATGTATCTATTATAATATTATAGTATTGTGTTATGTATATATGCTATTTATCTCTAAATCTACGCAACGGATTTTGATGCGGGGTTTTTAATAGATAGAGTGATTCAAGAGGAATAAAATAGATGCTTATATAGTGCACCGTGCATTACACCGGTGCGAAGCCGAGCTCGCTAGTAAATTATAAAATAGATGCTTATATAGTGCACCGTGCATTACACCGGTGCGAAGCCGAGCTCGCTAGTAAATTATAAAATAGATGCTTATATAGTGCACCGTGCATTACACCGGTGCGAAGCCGAGCTCGCTAGTAAATTATAAAATAGATGCTTATATAGTGCACCGTGCATTACACCGGTGCGAAGCCGAGCTCGCTAGTAAATTATAAAATAGATGCTTATATAGTGCACCGTGCATTACACCGGTGCGAAGCCGAGCTCGCTAGTAAATTATAAAATAGATGCTTATATAGTGCACCGTGCATTACACCGGTGCGAAGCCGAGCTCGCTAGTAAATTATAAAATAGATGCTTATATAGTGCACCGTGCATTACACCGGTGCGAAGCCGAGCTCGCTAGTAAATTATAAAATAGATGCTTATATAGTGCACCGTGCATTACACCGGTGCGAAGCCGAGCTCGCTAGTAAATTATAAAATAGATGCTTATATAGTGCACCGTGCATTACACCGGTGCGAAGCCGAGCTCGCTAGTAAATTATAAAATAGATGCTTATATAGTGCACCGTGCATTACACCGGTGCGAAGCCGAGCTCGCTAGTAAATTATAAATTAACAAACAAGCAGGTAGGTAGGTAGGTATTGAATTATATAATAGTTGAGCGAGCATAAAGTACGACCTATACATATGATGCTGGCGGTGGGACTTTCTTGGGAGGCCTCCAGAATTCCAGATATCTGAAGAATCAGACTGCAAGTAGCAAGTAGCAAGCCAGACAATAAGCAAGCTGTAGTGTAGAGCTTCTATTGTGAAGCCGTAGCCGGGGATCCGCTGGGTCGGCGTTCAGTCGGCTTAGGCAAATTAGTGCCAACGGGTTCACTTGGGTCATGCTTCAATGCAAATGGGATTGAAACGTGCAATCTATTGATATCTAGAGAGCGTTAGTGTAACTTAAAAATCGGTCAAGTGCGGGTCGGAAACGCACACGAAGGGTTACCGTACTATCGTATAACAAAACTTAAGCACTCAAAACAATAAAATAAAACATAAAAGATAAACCCTCACGAGGATTTGAAATTTTGAACTCACGATTGTGAGCCTACATCATACCCGCTGAGCTACCTCAACGATGAAGATTGTCGCGAAATATACCATCATATTGAAATGCGTGGGTGTATCAAAACAATAAGTCTCTTGTATGAGGACCCCCTTTAATTTGTAATATCTCTCGTATTTCGGTATTTGTTGCTAATGCGGCAACAGATATATACATTCTGTGAAAATTTCAACTTCCTAGCTATTACGGTTCGTGCTGTGGGACCCGACGACGGACGGACGGACAGCGTGGGCTTAGTAATGGGTCCTGTTTGGCACCCTTCGGGTACGGTACCCTCAGAAACATTTTTCTTAGGTCTATCTTCTTTACTGTGAGATTTATTTGATAAGTTTAAGTGCTTTCTAGGTAACATTCAGTGTTAGCTGACGTAGGGATAACGTAATTTATTGACCGAGCGAGCGAAGCGAGCGAAGCGTCTCCGTTTCAGGTTTGGGCAAAAATGCTTTCGTATGTCCGGTTGTTCTCCTCTACAGGTCGCATTTATGAACCGATTCTCGTGAAATTTTGTGAGCAGGTTGGAAAAATAAATAGGATTTTTTACTCGAGCCAGTTTTTAGTTTTTTTTCAAAATGGCGGAGATATGGGGTTTTAAAATGTAAAAAAATCGCTACAACCCAAACGGCTCGATGGATATTAACAAATGAGGTGTCGTTGGATTCGTAAAGACCATGAGAATGAAACAGACTATATAATTTTAGTAAAAAGTCAATAGGTTGTATTAAAGATCGCGAAATGTAGTTTACAAAGTTATTGGTGCGGCTACTTTCATACTGCATGTACGTAACCAGGTACATTCATAAGTTTGTATGTGTTATTGAAAGAAAATTATTTGGGTTATTTTTTTATGTGTGTTAGCAGTTCAGCTTTCCCACCGACATACTCGCGAGGTCTACAGCTCACAGAGCCACTAGTTTTATTTGATTGTCAGCAATGCAGGGATACACGTAATTTCGTAATTTCTTCATTGTACTCTACAAAACAGATAAGTATACAGAAAATACATGAAAGAATAATAATGTACAAAGGCGAGCTTATCTCTAACACGAGATTTGTTCCAGTAAATCCTATTGAGGGGGGAAGACTTGCGCGTAAAAAAACATAGCGTCACATCTTTTCCAATACGGAGTCGCAGACGCACCACCGTGGACCTTCTAGCCTGTTGTTCAATACGGAGTCGCAGACGCACCACCGTGGACCTTCTAGCCTGTTGTTCAATACGGAGTCGCAGACGCACCACCGTGGACCTTCTAGCCTGTTGTTCAATGCGGAGTCGCAGACGCACCACCGTGGACCTTCTAGCCTGTTTTTCAATACGGAGTCGCAGACGCACCACCGTGGACCTTCTAGCCTGTTGTTCAATACGGAGTCGCAGACGCACCACCGTGGACCTTCTAGCCTGTTGTTCAATACGGAGTCGCAGACGCACCACCGTGGACCTTCTAGCCTGTTGTTCAATGCGGAGTCGCAGACGCACCACCGTGGACCTTCTAGCCTGTTGTTCAATACGGAGTCGCAGACGCACCACCGTGGACCTTCTAGCCTGTTGTTCAATACGGAGTCGCAGACGCACCACCGTGGACCTTCTAGCCTGTTGTTCAATACGGAGTCGCAGACGCACCACCGTGGACCTTCTAGCCTGTTGTTCAATACGGAGTCGCAGACGCACCACCGTGGACCTTCTAGCCTGTTGTTCAATACGGAGTCGCAGACGCACCACCGTGGACCTTCTAGCCTGTTGTTCAATACGGAGTCGCAGACGCACCACCGTGGACCTTCTAGCCTGTTGTTCAATACGGAGTCGCAGACGCACCACCGTGGACCTTCTAGCCTGTTGTTCAATACGGAGTCGCAGACGCACCACCGTGGACCTTCTAGCCTGTTGTTCAATACGGAGTCGCAGACGCACCACCGTGGACCTTCTAGCCTGTTGTTCAATGCGGAGTCGCAGACGCACCACCGTGGACCTTCTAGCCTGTTGTTCAATACGGAGTCGCAGACGCACCACCGTGGACCTTCTAGCCTGTTGTTCAATACGGAGTCGCAGACGCACTACCGTGGACCTTCTAGCCTGTTGTTCAATACGGAGTCGCAGACGCACCACCGTGGACCTTCTAGCATGTTGTTCAATACGGAGTCGCAGACGCACCACCGTGGACCTTCTAGCCTGTTGTTCAATACGGAGTCGCAGACGCACCACCGTGGACCTTCTAGCCTGTTGTTCAATGCGGAGTCGCAGACGCACCACCGTGGACCTTCTAGCCTGTTGTTCAATACGGAGTCGCAGACGCACCACCGTGGACCTTCTAGCCTGTTGTTCAATACGGAGTCGCAGACGCACCACCGTGGACCTTCTAGCCTGTTGTTCAACACGGAGTCGCAGACGCACCACCGTGGACCTTCTAGCCTGTTGTTCAACACGGAGTCGCAGACGCACCACCGTGGACCTTCTAGCCTGTTGTTCAATACTTCATTATGCGATGCTTCAGTTTTCAGATTTTTCCCTTTATTAGTGCCAAAATGACATTTAGGGTATTGTTAAACGATTAGTAACAAAAACCCATTCTACGTAATTTTCGACTACTTTAAAAAAATGCAGTTATCTCGGAAACTAAAACCCTCAAAGTGGTCCCTTTTACTAGACACAGTCACAAATATTCAATTAGGTTTACATACTTTAGTTTTTTATGTTGAAACCTAATTACACGTGTTACTCTCCAAGTGTGATCGGAACCTTTGGTGCGCGAGTCCTACTCGCACTTGGCCGGTTATTTTTCCTTTTCAGAATCGGAACATTATTCGGAACCCTAAAAAAACAAAACTACAGTTTCAAATCAAAGAGCAAATAATTAGATTTGAAAGTCTTGCTAGTGGGTCGAACTAAAACGTGTAAAGTTATCTACTTAAATTACATAACAATACAGTAATGAAATGATATGAAATGAGTTTATTTGTTTGATTTTTGGTTACAATATGTTACGTGTTGCAAAAATCTGCCACATAAGGCGTACAAATATTATTAAAGTCATTATAACTAAGATTATACATATTTTCTCTCATTTACCTAAATACCTAGCTGTCGTCTCTTTACCATTTTAGATTGTCAAAATAATCAAAAACTCTTTGATGGAGTAAAAGCAGTGTAATTTATTTTTAAAGATATTGATTGGGAGATCTTTCAGTTCTGTTGGCAGAGCATTAAATATTTTTATAGCCATATGAAAAACGTTGGTTGGTACAAATAATCTATCTCCAATTTTTGTTCTCTGAGTCCATTCGCTGACATCTTTATTTTTGGGAAAGTAAGCTGGATGTTTTTTTTACAAAAATGGCAATTTGACTTATATATAGACATGGTAATGGAAGAAGTTTTAATTTCTTGAACAACGGTTTCCAGGACTCTTAAAATATGTTCCTGAAATAACTCTTAAACATTTCAGTAGTACAATAACAGTAATACACTAGTAATACTAAGTTGAGTCTCTTATCGGGTGGTGGGTGAGTGGGTGCGTCTCGTGTGACCCCGCGATAAACACTCTCTCGCATGTGTTATATGTTCGTTCATATGTCAGGACAAACAAGAATAATGTCTACAGGTACCATTCATAATAATCTTTCAGAGTCGGGCTGTATCTATAGCATGTGTTTTGGTTTGCTGGAAGAGATCTCTTATTAGAGATAAGCTCGCCTTTGTATATCTTTTTTTTTCATTATTAAGTGTCTGTATTCTGTTTTTGTGCAATAAAAGTATAAAGTGTGCTACGTGAGTCCGCGGTCCTAGAACTCGCAGAATACGGCGGCGTGTCGTGATCAAAAGATGTCCTTTGGCAGGATTGATCTGTAGTAGTCCTGTTGTGTAGTTACGAAACGTAACTACAGACTGTGTGTAATGATCTGATACACTATGCATATGTAGTAGTAGTCGATGGTTGGTACAGACGGCACGACGCGTCCAATGAATTGAGTAACAGTCGTTTTGTATCTTGTCATGTCTCTAGCTAGAACAGATTACATCATCATCCTACGCATGTATGTAATGGCTATCAAACTAAAATAATTTAATAAAATAAAGTGTGTTCCTCCAAAATATATGTTTTAATATTAACAAAACATGGCGCAGCCGACGGAGTAACCAGTGATGGGTGGAAATACCAAGGATTTGGAAAAATCTGAAACTGAAGGAACAAAATCAAATTACGAGATGGCGGCCGCGATGCCCGCGATTGAATACCGGATGCCGGCACCCCTGGACCTGGAAATAGTGGACAATTTATATCCTCAGTGGCAGCGTTTCAAGCAAGGCTTCAAGATTTTCATTTCTGCAGCTGGACTTGGGCAAATCTCGGAAACCAGAAAAGCTTCAATTTTGTTGAACTGCATTGGGCAGGCAGCACAAGAGCTGTACTTTAACACATTAATAACAGGTGATGATGCGAACCCTAAATTGGAGGATGTGATTAAGTCATTTGAAGATTACTTCGCGCCGAAGTCCAATGAGGTGATAAATACGTTTCACTTTAATAAAAGGTGTCAAGAAGATGGTGAAACCTTCGATAGTTTCTACACACAAATAAGGAAAATAACAGCGATTACAACTAAAATTGTTGAGGTATGACCTTGAATTTAAATATTTAAAAGGGAAACTAATGTATATTGCTGATTTGCTATCACGAGCCTTCACTGAATGCGATGACACGGATGACTCCTATATGCATGAAGTTGTTCACTGTGTAGGCCTTGCTAATTATTTACAGTGCACTGAGGAACAAAAACAGGAATTAATAACAGAAACTAATAAAGACAGCGAGTTATCAAAGGTTATAGAATATACAAAATCTGGCTGGCCAGGGAAAATCAAACTGCAGCCAGATATAATACAACGATATTATAAATTAAGATCTGACCTAACCATTGATGAAAATCTGTTATTTTTTAATAATAGACTAATTATACCGAAGTCATTAAGAGTAGACATAATAAAAAAATTACATGAGGGGCATTTAGGTATGACAAAATTAAAACAACTTGCAAGGAAGTTATATTATTGGCCAAAAATAGATGAACAGTTAGAACGATATGTCAGAAATTGTTCGGTTTGCCAAATGTATCAGAATAACAATGTTAAAGAGCCACTACTGTCTCATGAAGTCCCGAGCTTGCCTTTTTCTAAATTAGGTGTTGATATTATGGAATTAAAAAATAAAAATTACTTAGTAATGTATGATTACTTCTCTAAATGGCTTGAAATAAAACTTATTAATAACAAAACTTCAAAATCGATTATAAATGCTTTAATAGAAGTGTTTTGTACTTTGGGTATTCCATTAGAGATAATATCAGACCATGTTCCCTTTGATTCAAGAGAGGTTAGAAATTTTGCTAGGGAATGGGGTTGTAAATTCACATTTTCAAGTCCTAGATATCCACAATCAAATGGCATGGCTGAACGTGCTGTACAAATAGCTAAAAAGATGTTAAAAAAATGTAACGATGACAAAACTGACTACAGATTAGCATTACTTCAATACAGGTCATCTCCAGTCTGTGGAACGAACTTTTCTCCTGCAGAATTGTTAATGAGTAGGAACTTAAGAACTAAGGTACCTGTTTCACATAACTATTTAAAACCAAAGTTAAATAAAAATGTTGAGACTGATTTTGATAAGATAAAGTCTAGGAGTAATAGAAATTATAATTGTAACACTAGGATAAAAGCATCATTTTTTGTTGGACAAAAAATATGGTATAAGAAAGATGTTAATATTAATAAATGGCTACCAGGTACCATTTCTAAATGTAATGATTTCAGATCATATGACTTGGTAGATTATAATGGAGTTAGGTATACTAGAACTTCGTATCATCTTCGTCCACAATGATTTGGGGATTCACCAATGTATAGTATAACCATTGGCTGAGTGTTTTGCTTGAATGGGTCTATTATATAAGTGTGTTACCATAGTTAGAAACATAACTAATTAATTAATAGTACCTTAGGTAAAAGTATGTAAACTGTACACTTTGAATTTTGGTGTTTAGTTTTAGATTTAAGTTTTAAGTTTGTTACACAACATTGAATTGGAACTATACATTCATAAATATTTCTAGTTTATATTCATTTGTCAGGGAAGGGGGAAGAAAATGTAAAATAGACTTGTATTGAAATAATAATTGTAAAGGCCTTTGTTTTGTTTGAAAAAGGGATAGATGTTGTGTAGTTACGAAACGTAACTACAGACTGTGTGTAATGATCTGATACACTATGCATATGTAGTAGTAGTCGATGGTTGGTACAGACGGCACGACGCGTCCAATGAATTGAGTAACAGTCGTTTTGTATCTTGTCATGTCTCTAGCTAGAACAGATTACATCATCATCCTACGCATGTATGTAATGGCTATCAAACTAAAATAATTTAATAAAATAAAGTGTGTTCCTCCAAAATATATGTTTTAATATTAACAAAACAAGTCCTAGCGGTACACAACATTTAGCTGCAAATGGTTTTAAAGCAATGAAAATTGGCACGATTGATCTTTAGGCCAAACGAAATAATTTGACCCGTAGCACGAAAAAAAAAAGAAAAAAGGAGGGGAGTTATGAAGTCATCTGTTTTTGTTTTTTGTATGGAAAAAAAAAAGTTTTATAAAACATATCGTGTGTGGTGTCAAATGAAAGGGCTTTTTGAGCCGGTTCTAAAAATATATGACAACATTACATTTCAGTCACTTGTTTCAAATTAAAGCTAAAATCATTTTCAAAACATACCAAGTTTTATTTATTTATTTATTAAGGTTTACCAACAGATCTTACACAATACACACAAATGGAAAAAACAGTACATCTAGCTATGTGTAGACCCAATTATAGGTGAACACAACATACCTACATTAAAAAAATAAAACAGTTCAAACTACCTGAACCTACCGTTACTAACTATTATTTGCAAAAATAAAATAAAATATATAATTTTAAAACTAAATTACTTGGCAAAAGCCGCTACAATGTTATTTTTGTTACAGGTATATTATACTCGTGTAAATCCAAAATGTATGGTATTTTTTTGATTGACTTTTGTCTTAAAATTATTGACTATCAACCTTAACCTCACTATTCAAATTCGAATAGGGGAAAAGGCCAATGCACCTCGGCGCATCGCTCTGCATTAATCCCTCTAAATTAACTCGTAATTTAGATTTCGTCTCTCTCGCCCCGAAGTCTTTTGTTCTCTATTGTGAGTCTGTTCGGCGTCATGTGTCTTTAATAGTATACCGATTACAAGCGATTAAAATATTTATATGATGATGCTGATGATGATGATGATGATGTCCTCCACGACGTATCCGTCGACGGCGACGACACCTTGTCAGTTCCTGGCGTGTGCTCGGATGTGACTCGCGAACCCGAACTTGGGTTTGAGCGTGCGGCTGCATGTGTTGCACTGTAACAAGGAACAGACCTACCACGGGCTGACCAGTACCACCCCATTCTCATTTCCGTAAACATGACACGGTACGCTTCCGAATGAAAATGAAAATGCCACGATAGATAGATATGATGATGACAAACAAACATCATCAATTCC
>OY735255.1:44202-75862 GCA_963457715.1 Argyresthia albistria | reverse complement strand
CTAGTAAATGCATGAATTACATTTCGCATGGTTTGCGGTGCGCGCTCGGTCGGCGTTTTTTATTTCGACGATTAAATGCATATGCTTGACTTTTGATTATCCCTTTCAGACCCAAAGTTTGATCTGAAGAGATACGAATGTAGACCGTATTGACAATCTACACCTCCAGGCCACCCAACATGTTGGGTAGCTGGCCACTCTTCTTGAGCGTTTCGATAAAAAACTGACGGTCTCGCTTCTTCGCCTTCTTCTACCGCAATATTCCCCAAGTAAAGGATGTTTCTGGCGGCCGTTGACGTCACGATTCACACCGTACCGCAGTTTGGGCAAACTTGGTATCGATGAGGCGAGCGCGAAGTCCTCGTCTCCGTCCAACACTTGGCGCACAACTTGGTAGTCTTGAATTCGTCCACTTTGATCAGTCGGCGACAGTTGCGATTTCTTCTCAAAGCAGCTTCCAATTCTTTTTTTGGTAATTTAGCATGGCCATATTTAATTCCCGCTTTAAGTTCACCGTCACCCATACACACAAGAGTTGAAGGGTCATCTCCGATGAGGCAGTCGGCGAGTCGGTCTAAGGCTCTTTTTCTACAAATCTTGGCATCCCATTTCATTCTAGTCCTGGTCCAAGTGAACGCTTTATCTCTTTGTAAATATTCCAAACTCGTACGGGCAAAGAGATCGGGATCGTATCCCACTTTACTGCTGTACCCTTCGGGAACTACTGTTTGAGCTTGATATTTTCTTTCGCGTTTGAGTCTTCGCCATCGTTTCATGCTCGCATTGTTGAAACACTTGCCTCGCACCAAGATGTTAGTTTCGACATTAGTCTCGGTATCCAAGCGTACACCGCCGACAAATTGTACCAATCCTGGATCTAAACCCAACACTTTGCGGTATGATTCTCTTGGTTTTTTCTCTTCACTCTTCTTCAACTTGCGTCTCTGCATCGAAATCGAAACATCTATTCCGTTGGTAGTGATGCTTCCTGCAAAACTTTTGTTTCGACACCAAACCATTGCGCCATCGTTGTTTATGTATTTTTCCAATTTGAAATACATCACCCAATAGAGCATACTCTGTTCCCGAAAGAAGGTGCTTTTTATACCCTTGATCAACTGTGCTGATCGTAATAACTCGTACAATCCCATGACATTGTACTGAATGTGCTTGTAACTTCCGAGAGAATATACCGGAAATAGAGCAAAACTCTTGCTGTTCTCTCTGCTTTGTAATTCAATAGCGATGTCGTAAAAGATGGGCAGCCACTTCCACCAGTGCTTTGTCAAATCTTCCCTTTTCAGTGCGTCCACACCCAAACGATCGTAGATAATTTGCACAAACTCTTGTCTCGGTCGACAGTGGAAAGCCTCTTTCCAACCGTGAGCGTAGCGAGCGAATCTTGAGTGGGCGCGAGTCACTACGGCATTCATTAGCGCCGTTTCGTATTGTTTTGCCGCTGATTGTATGATAAACGATCGGTGACCACCATTGTGGAGTGCTCGGTTTCTTCTGATGTGAGTAAAAAAATACGCATCTCTAGTTTCGGGTTTTTTACCTTGTAGGTGATAAAAGAATTTGAGAACATCAGGTGCTGAAGGCCAAGCCACGTTCCCTTCTCCACGTTGACGGCGATCGTTCAAAAGTCTCGTGTGATAGTTGTGATAGTAAATAGAGGTTTCCACGCACAATGCTGAAATTTCGCAAACATCTCGTTTAATTTTTTCAACCAAAGTGCTATTCTTGCAGAATTTCAATAATCCTTTTTTGATAGTAAACTGTTCTCTTTTATCTTCATACTTGTCGTCCTCTTCGAGAAATCTCTTTTTCTGCCTCGGAATATGATGCTGGCACTTGGGCGAGCTTCTTCTCTGGTGATCGGTACCGCCGCAAGCGAGACACTTTTTCCCTTTAGTTGTTGACGCCATGACGTCGAAGAACTGAATGAACTAGCCAGAATGCGAGCATCAATCTATAATATAGTAATTATTACTTGTTGTTGATTGAAATGTTCCGATGACGCGTCGACAGATATGGGGTAGCAGAGCAGCCAGCAAACTGAGCCACTGTTCTGAAAGATCAATATCGCTTGCGATAGCAACACACAACCGTGCGGGTTGGGTTTGAAAGGGTTATTGGAAGCTATCAGGGGCGTACGTAGCTCGCATGCATAGGTATGCGTACGTGTACACTTTGACAATTTAATAGCATATGCAAGTGCACCTGCCGCGCGCTGCAAAAAGTAGACGCACGCTTCAGGCGCGGAATTCGTCGCCGCTGCTCTACTAGTATATAGATATACTACTGCCTACTGCCTGCCTTGCTCTACCTAGCTCTACGAGCTGCTAGGACCAATACACCGCTGTGCCATTTATCTGGTAATTGATTGGAAAGGTGCACTGTTTAGCGTATCGAGTAAGCTTTTTATCGGTGATGACCATATCAGGCTTTCTTTGTCTCTATTCCATGCGCGCGACAGATAGCCATCGACTGACTACGCTGATGTAAATAAAACTCGTTCGTAAATGAGATGCAAAGGTCGAAAGATTATAAATACAAGCAATGTCAACTTGATGATAAGGAATGAAGGCATCACTCTCTGTAACAAGAGTATTCTGTAAATGGCGAAACCTGATTTGTTGAAACTGTAGTTGTTTTTGTTCGTGTTGTGTTGGCTCCTGGCTGCGTGTCCGTGTGTGTAGTGCGGTGAGTACAGTGCGTGGTGGTATCGGTAGTGAGACGTGCGCCCGCGGCGGTTGCGGTCACCGCTTCATGTCCCGGGTAATGAGTATTTTAACTACTGTTGGTAAATCATGCCCTTATTCGCTCTTATAGCCAGTTAGGATGCAGTTAATGCCATCCGCTGCGGTTTAATGAACAGTTTCAATAATTTTGTTTTATTTCATATTTCGTTAAATTATCAAGAAATCCCGGCATGATATTTTAATTAAAATTTTAACCTCAAAATATACTGCGAGTACATAATGAAATGAATATTAATAAAGGAATTTATTTTGATGAATACAAATAAAACAGCAACTTGTTTAATTTACTATCGAAAAAAATATTATTAAAGATATCAAGCACATAGGCGGTAAGATTCCCTGGCTTGCAAGGAATATGTTGTTGGTGTCTTCAGCTGATTTATTTGATTGCTAGACTTGCAATATTGATTGGTCTGAGGAAGTGAAAACTTATGGTTTATTTATTATTTATTCTATTTCGCGAAAAATTACTGTTAAGTAATAGAACTGAACACTTTTATTAGTATTGGGGAAAAACAGTCTTTCTTGAATTCATATTGGAAGATTGACAGAAATATAAGTACCTAGTTTGTTATTTGAAACCTTCGTCATGGTTGATATTTCACTGACATGCATTTTGGAAATAGGGGAATTATGCTAGTCGTCCAGTCAGAGTAACGTGTCAGAGCGGCGGCGGCGGCGGCGGCGGCGGCGGCGGCGGCAGGTGGCGCGAAGGTCTTCAGAAGCGGCTCGCTAACTGATTTGGATCTGGTGCGCGGGCCTCGATAATTCACTGTTTAAGGACACCGTTCTCGCTCCGCTCGACCGCAAGCACTGCCAGTATCCCGACAGCATTGTTCCCCACATTTTTAGGAAACAACCCGCTATTGTTTCTTTACGAAACATTATGCCAATAATTGGCGGTTTCAGAGTACACTGGAATTCACTGGATAGATGATTTATACAGATAAGCTCCGTATATTGAGTCTGTAAGTTAATGAATGAATTCCGCACTTGGAGTTGACAAGCGAATTAAGTCAAGTCGTTATGGAGGAGCCATTAACAGGCTCAGAAGAGGTTCCACTTCTTTTGAGAATAAAAATTGTGCAGCTCAAGGAGTCAGTTGCTACCGCGATCGATAAAAAATAATATTTTTCTCATTTTAGGCACACTCCGAATAGGCATCTTTAAAAAATAATAACTCGGTAACTAAGAATAATTGACATAGGGTTTCTTGGGCAATTTGGTTTGTTATTACTTCCTCTATCGTCGTACACTATCAACTAAAAATGTCCGCACCCAAGCATTTCTAAAACACTTTGCGCGAGTTCCTTGATGGAATAACCTGTGTGTAGAGCAGGTAAAGTTAAAAAACTACTCATCAAAGCGAATGCAATGGGCTAATATCTTATTTGTCCATGATTTATGTCTATTATTATTATTGAAATCTAGTAAAACTTAAGCTATTTTGTCTAGAATGGCCGCCATCTATGGCGTATACGTAGGGTAGGGTCAGAAAAAGATTTGGTAAATGATATAGTATGATAGATTTCAGTATTTCAGTCGAGATTGTCATTCTCCTGGCCGAAAAGTAAAAAAAAATACATTAAAATTAGGGGAAATTAAGTTCTCATCCCCTTGCAATAGACATTAATTGACGTCTTGGTAGTCACTGTCAAAGTCAAGCACTATTTTGTGCTTCTGCGAGCAATAGAGATAAGCGAGCGTGTAGATACTATTCTGGACTCTGTTCTTTGAAGACAGTTGTAGTTTTTAAGTGACTGTACCCTCGCAATATTGGCACCCTGATTTAATTGCAGCCATTAGTCCGAAGTTGCGTCCATGCCACAGTAGCGGCGGCGGCGGCGGCGGCGCGGGCGCAGTGCAGCGCTCGGCGTTCTCGCTACGACATTTACATTTAACAGTATTATTAAAGAAGTTGAAAATTATCGTATTAATCTTCGGATTGGTCGACAGTTTGGTTTGGTATTATGCTGCCTTCACCGCCAGACCATGGTATAGTTTATCAGTATATTCGATATAAATTTATCTGGCTATGTAGCATAACCACTTGGCTATTTATGAAGAGTAAAAATAAATCGCAGTACATGAGATGAGTACACGTTTACAATTCTCGCATTCCATAGAATGTATGAGATAGAGAAATTCTAGTTCACCTGACAACTACCTGCTTTACTTGTACATACATCATTAAATTATTGAAAATACGTTTGCCAATAAATGGTGGACATCATACAGAGGTCATACAGACATCATACAGGTAGCTGCGTTGTATTCTAAGAATCAAGCTGCACTTTTTAGAATAGGTCATTCTCATTTAACAATCGTTATCCATACCAAGTATCAAAGAAAAGCAATGTCGCTAAATTAGATAGCTTCAAGTCACATTTACATATTCAGCAATTACAGTGTCCTTGTGCGCCGTAGGAAAACGAGAACTTGTTATTAACATACAGACCTAAAGCCGGCCTCGGCTATGATTAACATAATAGATGGTGTGTTTTTTTAACGGAATACATAATCTAGATAATCAAGTAGCATTTGCCGTATCAGTGGCGAGCGAGGCGAGTGGCGAGTGGCGAGTGGTGCGGCGCGGCGCGTGCTGCAGTGTGCGCCCGCGCATCGCAGACGCCGGTGGAGGATAATTGCGTGTAAAGGTCGCATGTGCACATTGCGCGGGGAACTCCCGTCTGATGGCGTCTTCTCCCTAGCTCTGTTGCTGACAGGTCCGCTGCTCCTGCCCGGCGCGGTACCCTTCAATGACACATTTGTGCTAGTCCCAACTCAATGCAGCAGCGACAGGAACTAAGAGGAGGACACGGAGCCTGAGGATGATAATAATAAATACCTTAGCATCATCTATGTACGGGTTCCCTACTTGAAAACGAATGCCGTAAGCACGAAAAACACATGCTCGAAAACTATATCTCGACAGTTTACAATCTCGATGCATCAAAATCTCGAAAAGCCATAAGCGCGAAGCATCGGCTGCGCGAAGCTGTAATATATCGAAAGATGATGATCTCGACAGACTATTTGATCGAATTTATTTTATAAGTTTAAGTAGGTATATTGATTCGTTTGATACGTTATTTATTGAGGCTCTTTAGGGAAAAATAATGAATCTAGATGTAACTATTTCTTATAAGTATGTAAATATAATTATTAAGGAGGGTAGTTGTAAAAAAAGTAGTCTGTTTATAACGCTATGCAGTAAGATGTCAGTACATAGTTTCTGTTGGTGATGAACGTTTATTCAAGGTTCTAATTTTCGTAAAAATGTCTACAAATAATCTCCAAGTATCAAAATACAATACAGACTACTTTTTTTTACAACTACCCTCCTTAATAATTATATTTACATACTTATAAGAAATAGTTACATCTAGATTCATTATTTTTCCCTAAAGAGCCTCAATAAATAACGTATCAAACGAATCAATATACCTACTTAAACTTATAAAATAAATTGGATCAAATAGTCTGTCGAGATCATCATCTTTCGATATATTACAGCTTCGCGCAGCCGATGCTTCGCGCTTATGGCTTTTCGAGATTTTGATGCATCGAGATTGTAAACTGTCGAGATATAGTTTTCGAGCATGTGTTTTTCGTGCTTACGGCATTCGTTTTCAAGTAGGGAACCCTCTATGTGGGTACACATTGGTAATTCTGGGGTGGTTAGGTTACTGTGCAAGTGTGGTGTGTTGGGAGTGCGCCGCCCCCCGCTCCCGCCCGCCCTCGCGCCTCCTGGGGCGACAAGCGCAAGCTCAACTGAGGAACACAAATAAAGCTATATTTACTAGATTTACAAAAAAAATACTAATAAGCTTCTGTGCGCATGACTATCAACGGTAACGATTTCGACTTATTTTTGGACACATTACTTTTTACGCTGTATACAAAGATGTTTGTTCAGCTTGTGTTTTGGTGTTCTATTTTGCATTTTGCTCCAATACTTTATGTGAAAATGGTTGTTACTATTACGAATAAATTGTAATCGCTACCCCTGAGTTTCACGAAACAAATTTTTAATTTAAGCAAATGCTTAGCAACCGAAACAAATGACTATCCTATGAGATTCTCGCGATTTAAATTTCAAAATAGTTTCGTAGAACTCAGGGTCAGTTTCATAATAGACGTAAAAAGGGTAGCATTAGAATATTTCCGATTTAGGTATTCCAGTATTTTTTATTGGTAAGAACTTGTAAAGGATACTGTAAACTGTAAGAGAAATTATAGTAAACGTATCAATATAATCATGGTGATGCCTGTAAAAGTTATCGTGGCTAGTGTGGCATACTAAGTATGTTGATTGATTAATTTTCTATTTCATTCGCCACGCTATCGATTTTTATGCATGATGCAATCGTAACAAATGTATCTTCGCTAAAAGCAATCCCTATCAACGGCAATTTGCTAAATTGCTAGAAACTATAATTTGCAATACCGTAGTAAGTTAGTAAACTACGATGTACCGTATGTTAGTTTCACAAATAAACATTGTTGGGAAGCTCGTGCCGGCAAGAATGCCCACAATTTGATATTAACGTGTCTGCTACTTAAGTAGTTTTTATATTAATATACCGTCCTTATATAATTTTGATTTAATTATTTACTTTTATTAAAAGCTTTTTTGATTACATTTAGCGCCTTTTTATGTAATGACATGTTGCGGTGCTGCCACTCTTCACATGTCTCCTGCATCCATAATGGAAAACAAAATACCTCCACTGCAAAAGCCGGCACAATTCGAGCAAGAAACTAATTGGCTCATAGACAGCGTCGTTATACGCAGCTTACGTGGCGCAGGCCCAGCCAGTGCAGGCGCAGTGCAGGTGCAGCGCAGGAGCAGTACAGGCGCAGTGCAGGCGGACGGTAACTTAGTCTGCTTTATTATTGAAAGCCCATTGCAATGACATGTCCCCGACGAGCCGGCCGCGGGGTGCATGTGCTGGCGACGTGACAACACTACTAGTCGACAACTCGGCACAGCATGCAGCCACTAGCCTGGCTGGTGTTGCCGGCGCGGCGGCGGTGTTGCCGGGCCGGCGGCGGTGACATTTGCCGTTGACGCAACACAAGCGTCACTCCCTATCGGCTGAGGGAGACGCGACCACCACTTACTTATACTTAATTACTTACGACTTTTATAAACAGCTTCATAAAAACAACGTTTTATATGAGATTATCGGCAAATGACAAAGTCTCAATCTCAATAAGTTTTACTGTTTTTCTTTTTCATTTGGATTAAATGGTTGTCTTTGTACATGCATATGTTTGTCTGTCTGTGCCGATATGCAGTAAAGATTATTTGGTTCCATTGGTAATTAAAGGGAAAGATGATTTTAATGTCTCTTATCTTTGAACCAGTGCGGCGGGGTCGGAAAATAAAGCTTTGCTTTTTAATTTTATGAGCTTTAAGTTAACACGCTTGGGCTTGTTCAATCATGTATTATTTTCACGAAATAACCACACTAAGTTAGATTAAAAAGAATTTCTGAAACTGAAACTGCATTATTTCAATGTATACTTTGTTATGGAGAGCGAGACCTCCTGGCACAGGTATTTTATACTTAATAGGAGGTCTTTACCTTGTATTAGTTATAAGTAAAAAGTTTTTGAAATAAACTTTTTTTTTTTTAATAATATATTATGATCTCCAGCAGTGAACAAATTACGCGTTTTCGGAGCTATTATTCATTACGTAACATTATTATTAACAAACGCTGCCGAGGAATACAATATATTTTTAACAGAAATTGCGAGCTTTTGCCTCGAGTAATCACTTTGATGCATTTGCGGCTATAAATAAGCTTTCACAGACCCCTGCGGGTGGGTGGCGGGAGGGGGGGGAGTTAAATCGAATCCAACGAGTGGACAGCGCTGGAACTCGTCCCGACGCACCTGCGACAATTTTTATAGTATAAATTTGCATTAATTCATTTAGTCCTGTTTTCAACGCGGCGTATAAATGGGTTAGCCGGTAAGTGGAGGGAGGCGACGGACGACGGTATCTAGCCGCCGCCGCCGCCGCCGCCGCCGGCGCGCGTCGCTTGCACCTTCTCGTGAGACGCGTGACGTCGCAACATGCACCTGCGGGCCGCTTGCGGATCATCATCTTGCGCAGGCGCAGCTTTTGGAAACATAATAAAGATGACAAAGCCACGATAAAAACTACAACGAATAATTCAAACATTCTGTTTAAAGTAACAATAGGCAAGTCCATTTATCTACGTATTAGCCTAATATATCCACAATATACATATCTAGAACTGTGTTCATGCACGTGTTGTCATGTGTTGACTGAGACACGTGCCACCTAATTTCGACATAAAATTCGACAAATAATCCGAGCTAATGTTAATTGCTGGATACAGCTTTCGCGTCGCAACGTCCATTCCTCGCATTCCGGAGAAGAGCGGTCGCAAGTCCAGCTTAATTGCCGCGCGCGCGCACCCGCCGCCGCCGCCGCCGCCGCCGCATCCGCCGCCGACAGGTTTGCGCATCGTGCACACACTGACCCATTACCGCGCGAGACCTTACTGTAATCGAGCTGCAAGATTTATTCTCGGGAGCTTTGCAGCTTTTTTACTTCATCGACGTTGAAAGCGAGAGTGGCCACAGGAGATTCATACTTGTTATGTTTTTAGGCGTTGATAGATAGGCGTGCTACCTCATCTATGTAATGTCGAAGGAGTTTAGTGAATATGTCTCTGCAACAAAATAATATTTGACTATGCCTGTGTTGCTACTACAATGAATAATAAATGACATAAATTATTACGTTTACCGCCTCTATGATTTAATTGAATGCACCTGTTGACGAGCCCACCGAGAACTTACTTGTGTCAATTATGGTGAACGCAATATTTATAGCACATTGAATTTGTAGATCGATGTAGGTTGCATCGTCTAAAGACGGATGACGATCATTCAATACATGAAAATACACTTTTATACTCGTCCTATACTTACACAAGACAATGCACACGTGTGGGAATATGCACGGGCTGCGTCACTCAGAAAGAGCAATTATGCACCTACATGTAAAAGCTTCCTCCCTCTGTGGTTCCAGGTCGTTATGTCTTACAAGGATCCGGGTTAACGGCGACAAACACGTGTTTACAAACGTTAGGTAACTTCTGATGAAAACACAAACAAATTTAGAATAAAACGTCAGACGTCCGATGCTTACTATAAAAATATATTTTTACATAAGATAGGGGTAAGAATATATAAAAAAACATCCGGACGAATTGTAAACCTCCTCCTTTGGGAAGTCGGTTAAAAAGCTGCCGATGTACACATGCAAGTGTATGTATACACACAATGTACTTTAAAACGGGTTAACAACAATATCTAAATCGTAACTAAAGCAGCGAGACTCGAAGCCGCGCCGCCGCCGCCGCCGCGCCGCCTGCGCATGTTCGCGTAACAAGTACGACAATCGCTCTGATACAAAAGACATCAACGGGGTTCCGGAGCTTTCTCGCCACGATGTCTATTATATTTCACCTCAAATAATAATATGAAATATTACATGTAAAACAAAACCACATCAAAGTTTTTGTAAGACACCTTATGATACTTGAAAAAATTCAAAAAAGCTCGAGGGGGGACAAAAAGTTTTTGGGCGACACGGTGCTTTAACATGGCAGTCTTGGCGCGGGGGGCGATGCGCGACCATATGCCGGGCACATGCTCCCCCCCCCCCTCCCCTATTGGCGGTAACCTCGCACCCGCCGCGTGACCTGGGTTCAGCTCAATTGCAGGTTTACACTCACGAAATAAAAGGTAACCCTTTTTTTATTCCCAAATCGTAATTATTGAACTATTGATTCATAGATCCGCAATCTGTAGAATCGTTTCGACAGAAAAGCAGGACTTGTTTTTTTTGCCCTTAAGTTTCTTGTACGATCTACAGACCGCTTCGTGCACGATCGTACAGACCGCTTCGTGCACGATCGTACAGACCGCTTCGTGCACGATCGTATACAGACCGCTTCGTGCACGATCGTATACAGACCGCTTCGTGCACGATCGTATACAGACCGCTTCGTGCACGATCGTACAGACCGCTTCGTGCACGATCGTACAGACCGCTTCGTGCACGATCGTACAGACCGCTTCGTGCACGATCGTACAGACCGCTTCGTGCACGATCGTACAGACCGCTTCGTGCACGATCGTATACAGACCGCTTCGTGCAAGATCGTATACAGACCGCTTCGTGCACGATCGTACAGACCGCTTCGTGCACGATCGTACAGACCGCTTCGTGCACGATCGTACAGACCGCTTCGTGCACGATCGTACAGACCGCTTCGTGCACGATCGTACAGACCGCTTCGTGCACGATCGTACAAGAAATTTAAGGGCAAAAATGCGACTGATTTTGAATTAAAATACTGTACACTTTAAACAGTGTGCTTTACGATAATCTTTTGTAATTACTGTTAGATTTACTTGTTTGTGTTGCCATCTACAACGAACAATTCCTTAATAGCATTTTAGTGTTTCTGCGGCATACATTTATCATAATTATGTATGTAGTAACTATACCGCATACGTACGTACGTATACCTATACCTACTCGTGGTGTGTGCGGCAGGTGCCTCGCGATTATAAGCTATACTCGTAGCAGCGCCCGCGTCAGTGTTCACTGTGAAATGTGTGATATCTGTTCAGTATATAATCCTGTCGATGACCAACCGACCCACCGATAGCTTTAAATAATTGACAACATTTGCTGTACACAGCTGAGAGTTGTCTGGCTACAAGTCTTGTCTAAATTATTAGTTGCAGTTACGTATTATAATAATGCTGAGGTAGGTATATCACCCCGACTCACCTCCTCGTTGAGAGTTATTTATGATGTTTTCAACCGACTTCAAAAAAAGGAGGAGGTTCTCAATTCGACCCGTATATTTTTTTTTTATTTTTTTTTTTTATTTTTTTCTATGTTTGTTACGCGATAACTCCGCCAATTATGAACCGATTTGAACAAATCTTTTTTCGGCGTATAGGTAATACCTCAAGGGTGGTCCCATTGACACCAGGTCAGGATCTGATGATGGGATCCTGGAGAAATCGAGGGAACTCTTCAAATATTATAGGCAGATCTATAGTGATTTTTGTGTTTTTCATAATAACTCGTGCAAATGCACATGGTAAGCATAATATTGTGATGCGGAACTGCTGATGAAGACCACATATGGCCACCAGAACTGCTCAATACTAGGTACAAATACAATGCGTGGCTGATTGGCAGGCAATGCATATCCTAAACCGGTGGACCTAGAGTCATGAAACTTTGTACAGAGGTTCCTTAGTAGCGTGGGGTAGCACTGAGATGGGATTTGACAAAATTAAGTCCCCAAGGGGGGGGGGGGGTTATAAGGGGTAACAGTTTGTATTAAACTCAATCTAATCAAATAGGGTTTGTGGAAGTCGGTTTTTTCTAAAGTTTACTTTTTGTTTCAATTATATATTTTCAACCGACTTCAAAAAAGGAGGAGGTTCTCAATTCGACCCGTATGTTTTTTTTTTTTTTTTTTCTATGTTTGTTACGCGATTACTCCGCCAATTATGAACCGATTTGAACAAATCTTTTTTCGGCGTATAGGTAATACCTCAAGGGTGGTCCCATTGACACCAGGTCAGGATCTGATGATGGGATCCTGGAGAAATTGAGGGAACTCTTCAAATATTATAGGCAGACCTATAGTGATTTTTGTGTTTTTCATAATAACTCGTGCAAATGCACATGGTAAGCATAATATTGTGATGCGGAACTGCTGATGAAGACCAAATATGGCCACCAGATCTGCTCAATACTAGGTACAAATACAATGCGTGGCTGACGGGCAGGCAACGCATAGCCTAAACCGGTGGACCTAGAGCCATGAAACTTTGTACAGAGGTTCCTTAGTAGCGTGGGGTAGCACTGAGATGGGATTTGACAAAATTAATTCCCCAAGGGTGGGGGGATAAGGGGTTACAGTTTGTATTAAACTCAATCTAATCAAATAGGGTTTGTGGAAGTCGGTTTTTTCTAAAGTTTACTTTTTGTTTCAATTATACCTTCACAACACACATAAGTAATTAATTATTGAATCGCCTGCAAAAACTCTTCCCCTGCATCGTGTGCCTCCACCACCCGAAGGGAACGGCATCTCATTGACAAAATCAATTAATTCTAACAACGAACCGCATCTAATCCTCGACGAAATCCCGCGCCCTGCGCGCCCCGCCCCGCGAGCGACATTTTAATTGTTTCGCATTGTTTTAGATTGAAGCAACATATTGCGGGCCGTTATCTGATGAAATATTTCCGTTATGATTGGCGAACAAACAGTATGGCGCGCGCCGCCGCCGCCGCTGCCGCCGCCATGTGGCGCGGCACGTGCGCCCGCGCATCGCGAGCTGCGCAAGAGTGAACTCGGGGGTGAGCACCATAGACCTGACAACTATCACAATACTATGTGACCTAATCAGGAAAGCGTATTCATGATACTTGAGTACTTGTGCCTAGAAATGATTAAATATGTGCGAAATGGGGCGTTGGCCGGTTAAAACTAATTGAAGGTGGCGCTAGCACGTCTTGTACCTCTTCCTTCAAAACTGACATCTCGATCTCAATCATAGGGGTACTCGTTATTTTCTCGAATCTAGAGCATGATTCTCGCTCATTCGATATACGATATCTACACCTATATCGAGTGATTATGTAGGGGAATCTGTCAATATACTTAAGTCTCGATATCCATATATCGAAGGCGCGAGAATCGTGCTCCCTAATCGTTCAAGATTGAATTTATCTTATGCATTAACACTTGTGTGTGAGACCAACAGCAACTGGACCAAAGGTAAAAGTAAAGACTTCTGACAGTCAGTATTGATATTGACTGACGAATGTCAGTATGTAAAATGGTGATAGACCAAAAATCTAAATGAAAGAGATATCAATAATAAATAAATCAAAATAAATAATTCGCAACTTCTGTGCTATCTGCAGCGGTGTAGGTCTGTGTCGAGGGATGCCGGCGCGCGCGCCGCCCATCCGTCAGCGTAATCGGCTGTTCATCATTTTTCGGTCGACAAGGTTCGTTGTGCCCTCCGCCCCCCTCCCCCGACCCCGCCGACCCGCCCGAAGCGCCACACCGGGCGGATTATAATAATTCAACGTGCAGAATACAAGTCGCACGCCACATTTACTCAGTATTACGGGATTCTTTCAACTAATGAGTTGGTTTATAACATGATTTTGCAGTCTAGTATGGTTAGCAAAAACACCCCATAACTTTTGGATGTCCCTTCGTCCTGGTGACCGACCGACCTTCGAGCTTGTCACTTTTTAGGATTTTGTACCTTAAAAGAAATTAAACCCTTACATAAGTATAGGATCACTTCATTGTCCGTCCGTCTGTCTGTCTATCGATATGTCAAGACCCTTTTTAGGGTTCCGTTAGGGAACCAAGGAACCCTATAGGTTCGTCAAGTCTGTCCGTCCGTCCGTATGTCACAGCAACTTTATTCCAAAACTATTAGGACTACATAGTTGAAACTTGGTATGTAGAGATATTTTGTAAACCACTTTACGATTTTTATTCAAAAATTAAAATATTAACCTCCTCCGAACCGATTATTATCTGTCCTAGGTAGGTGTGCTCCTTAACATACTCTTACTGAGCTTCATCCACTATTATGTTAATTTCGTTGCAATTTTTGAGATATACAGCATATATTTTTTGATTTTTCACTCTCTTACTTTAAAAGTTAGAGGGGGGGGGGAGACACAATTTTGTTCCGCTTTGGAAGGGTCTGTCTCTTTAACGATTGACATTGAGGAAAAATCATTTTAGGAACCTCAACGTCATTTTCAAAGACCTATATATAGACACTACACATTGTATAGACCTGATAAACAAAAAAAAATGTTTGGTGTCTGTTCCATGCATGGGGAGCCCCCCTTAATAATTTATTTTTTAAATTTTTGTTTATGTCGGCGGCCGATCGTAGAATGTTGTAGAGCTCGTCTAACCTGAAATGACGCGCCCCACTCCTTGGTTTTGTATGACAAGTAAATACAAAACCAAGGAGTGGGGCGCGTCATTTCAGCTTAGACGAGCTCTATGTATGATATGAAATTTCACGTTTGGGCACATCATCATCACAATATCATGAAACGATAAAATCTCTTCAAGCAAACACTGCGGTAGCTTAGGAGAAGAAGACTAAAGGAGGCGAGCGCAGCGAAGCCCCCGAATAGTCTTCGTGTTCGTTTGACATGTATAACATAAAAAACATCACGTATAAAAAGGCTTTTAAAATGACATGTTTTCGTTAAAAGCCACATCATGATGTGCCCAGTAATTGCTTGGGCATATCATGAAATTGCGGGGCACATGACGGCACATCATGATGTGCCCGATTCTACGAACGGCCGCCGACAAATATAAATCGTAAAGAGTTTTACAGAATACATCTACATACCAAGTTTCAACTGTGTAGTCCTACTCCTAATAGTTTTGGAATAAAGTTGCTGTGACGTACGGACGGACAGACAGACAGACAGACAGACAGACAGACAGACAGACAGACAGACAGACAGACAGACAGACTTGACGAAACTATAAGGGTTCCTTGTTTCTCTAACGGAACCCTTACAAAGTTATTATTTGCTGGTGAAGAATGATAGTGATATTTGGGCTAGATGTATCAGCAGGTGTATTATGATATGATGTTACTACGGAACCCTTCATGGGCGAGTCCAAATCACACTTGGCAACTTTTTTCAGAAACGCGTTAAGTTATCAAGTCAAAAGAAATAAAAACTGCTTTAGTCTCCGGTCTGAGGGTTCCGAACTCACTTGTAG
This sequence comes from Argyresthia albistria, assembly GCA_963457715.1. NCBI lineage: Eukaryota > Metazoa > Arthropoda > Insecta > Lepidoptera > Argyresthiidae > Argyresthia > Argyresthia albistria. The sequence goes on along the minus strand of OY735255.1, from coordinate 60,216 downwards.
ATTGTTACCTCGTAACTGGTGTGATTAGGGTTTCTACATTAAAAAAAAGATGTCATCCATGTAAACCAAATTATACATTTTTGCAGATATACAGAAATTTACAGTTTTTATATTATCCCTTTTAACTGTGCTTTAAAACCTTCCTTTATGCCATGATTCTTGGTCAACGGGAGATACTCTATAAGATTTGATTGAGTCCCTTGCCCTTGCAAGTACCTACTATGCAAATCCAACAGTTTTATCCAGGAACTTGTGATAAAGCATACTTACTGAATTAAAATCAACTTCAAAATCAACAAAAAATACTAAAAAACAAATTTAATTTAATATTAAGGGGGCTCCCAGACAACTAACGTGTTTTTTTTTTGCTGTTTTTTATGCATAATGGTACGGAACCCTTCGTGCGCGAGTCCGACTCGCACTTGGCCGGTTATTATTTTAATATGTCGGCGGCCGATCTTAGAATCGGGCACATCTTGATGTGCCTGGTCATTTCATAATTCGTAATTTCGTAATTTCTTTATTGTACTCACATGACAGTAAAAATAGCTTAAGATAGAAAAATATGTACAAAGCTTATATCTAATAAGAGATTTCTTCCAGCAAACCATGTTGGTATGAGACGGAGATGATAGGTAAGAATTGCGCGTTCAATAAGACTATTCTAGTATAATACATATTATTATTACACATACATATAAGAACCTTTAGTCCTCACCTAAGCTACCGCAGTGTTTGTCATATCATAACAGATTTCATCGTTTCATGATATTCACGTCATGAAACGTTTCATGATGTGCCCAATTCTACGATCGGCCGCCGTCATGTACTGTACATACATAGTTAATAAGATACGAGCGATGCCGCGTGCCGACATAACATTAACATTGCTTATGGCAAATAAATACTTACTGCTGTGTCGTCGTGGGAACCAGCTTTTAGTTATTTCTTCCCAGCCGAAATTCAAACCGAAGACTTTTGCTAGAAGCATAGCCCCGACCTCAACACCAAACCGAAACTAGGTACTTAGTTTTTGAACCTCGACGAGGCCTGGTCAGTCAGTGGTCAGTACAAAGTTAGATGCAGTAGGTATGAAACTCGTATACACTTGTTCGTGTTCACGACTCGCATGTTCACAGTACCTAATAATTTAAAATAAAATACTTTGTTTGAATATTAGTAGTAGACTTAACACAATACGTACTTAACACAATATGAGCAGTAAACTAAGGTACGGTCGCCTGCGTCTAAAAGTATACGGGCAGGTCAAATTAACAAGTGAATCCCGCTTATACTGCTCGTATACTTTTAGGCGCAGCCGACCGTACATGGCAATGGCAATAAACACTGGAGAAAGAAGAGTACCTAGTCCTAGCCACAGAATGGAGTCTCACCACAAGTCAGTAAAGTTTACACCTTACCTACACATCGCAACCGGGCGAGGACCCGTATCGCGGTCACACCGCGCCGTCGCCGCCACCGCCGCCGCCGCCCGTCGCCGCCCCGACCCCACGCCACTTGACATTGAACTCTGCCATGCTACCATAAAAAAATCCGCAAATCGATGTACAGTATAGCCACTTGGCACACGGGTACTGTAGGTTAAACAATCATATAGAACGGTGGTTCTCAAAAATATTCCCATGGGGAGCAGTAATGACGTCATATTTTTTTTGTATGGGATTTGAATTATATTTTTATCAGAACATATCGTGTGTGCTATCAGAACATATCGTGTGTGCTATCAAATGAAAGGACTTCATGAGCCGGTTCTAAAAGCAAAGAAATATATGTTTTCAAATATTTCCTTATTTTACCAAGTTTGGACTCTTCCGGTACGAGACGGCTAAGTAAATTTTTGCATAACCCAAACGTCTCTAAATATACTTAATCATAATCTAACCTCAAAAAGGCGATTTGAAAAATATAATTATTTTATATTTTTTTCTTGAATTTCCTTTTTTGGATTCGGTAGAGAAACAAGGAACCCTTATAGTTTCGTCAAGTCTGTCTGTCCGTCTGTCCGTCCATAAGTCACAGCAATTTTATTCCGAAACTATTAAGGCTACATAGTTGAAACTTGGTATGTAGATGTATTCTGTGAACCGCGCTTTACGATTTTTATACAATTGAAAAAATAATATAATTGAAACAAAAAGTAAACTTTAGAAAAAACCGACTTCCACAAACCCTATTTGATTAGATTGAGTTTAATACTAACTGTAACCCCTTATTCCCCCCCCCCCCCTTGGGGAATTAATTTTGTCAAATCCTATATCAGTGCTACCCCACGCGACTAAGGAACTCCTGTACAAAGTTTCATGGCTCTAGGTCCACCGGCTTAGGCTATGCGTTGCCTGCCCGTCAGCCACGCATTGTATTTGTACCTAGTATTGAGCAGATCTGGTGGCCATATGTGGTCTTCATCAGCAGTTCCGCATCACAATATTATGCTTACCATGTGCATTTGCACGAGTTATTATGAAAAACACAAAAATCACTATAGGTCTGCCTATAATATTTGAAGAGTTCTCTCGATTTCTCCAGGATCCCATCATCAGATCCTGACCTGGTGTCAATGGGACCACCCTTGAGGTATTACCTATACGCCGAAAAAAGATTTGTTCAAATCGGTTCATAATTGGCGGAGTAATCGCGTAACAAACATAGAAAAAAAAAAAAAAACATACGGGTCGAATTGAGAACCTCCTCCTTTTTTTGAAGTCGGTTGAAAATAGGGTAAAGGGTACTAATTCCAGCACCCCCCCATTGATTGGCACTCTGGACTTTGAACACAATTATTAAGAATTACCAGATAAGAAAAGTAAAACAAAAATTTCTATTAAATCCACCATTTCGTAAGTGACAACATCAAATTGGTAGTTTTTAGATGAAACTACTGGCAACTCTGTAAAAAAATGTTCTTTCCCAACATGTCTCTGTGTGGTGCGGATTGTTGAAATCGTTACGATTTTGTTAAGAAACAGGTGAGTGTTGAAGCCTTTTTACTTGTTATTTTGGAAGTCTAGATGCGAGTTAATGGTTTTGTTGTTATTATATGAGTCAAGTTATGATATTAAGCAGTTTGTTATTGTATTTCAACGCCTAAAATCAGTTTTAATTGGGGCCAATCATTGTAACCTTAAGTTTCTATGAAGGTGCAGTTCATTGGCACCGGGGCTAATAATTGTTAAAACTATTTCAGAATTTTTAATTGCAATTAGTACCTAAATTAATTGCGACGAATGAGTTGTTTAAAAGTATGCACTCAAAACTGTCATCAGCCCTCTGTAAACAAATGATGGCACTGCTAATTATTGTACTTTTTGACCATTGGCACTGCTGATGATTGTATTCTAAGTGGGGCCAATCAATGTACTGAGTTTTTACGATTATGCTTTTTTCTAGTAGTGATGTGCACATTTTATATTTTATTTTATTAAAAGTTTGGAAAGGTTAGAGGTGGGTATTTTCACCAAAAATATTTTGTATATAGGGTATTATAGGTATAGATAGATAAGGTACCCACATTCAAATGAGTCGAAATCTTAGGTAGGTAGCAGGTTCTACGGAATCTACGGATAACATTCAAGAATATAATTCATAAAGTTCTAGGTATTTTATTTTATTTCCCATCACTATTACTCAATGGAGTACATTCATTGGCACCTCACGTGTATAATGATTGGCATGCCAATCTTTATACTTATTATAGGGCTAATCATTGTGCTGAAGGGGCCAATGAATGTACTTTTGGGTAATTTTTCACTATTTTGTGAATTGATGAATTAAAATTAGATTTTAGAAAGATAAATCAGGTTTTATTAGCTTCTTAGATCCCTATAGTAGTAGAAAACACAACATCATGATAGTTTCAATAGCTAACTACATAGATATTGAACCTCAAACATGAGATTTTCCTTAAGGTGCCAATCATTGTACTGCTTACCCTACATGGAAATGAAACCAAAAATATTTTTTCATCAAACCTATATGTGCGGGTGCTCCCTCCAGGTGTCATCAGTGTTTTTGGTCCTCCGCGCCGCCCGCATGTCACCCGCAGCCGCGCGCTGATTTGCATGCGAGCGCGCACAGATAGCGCGCACGATAACTCCTAACGCTCCTTTTATTCTAAAATTAAAAACCGAAGCAACAAGAGGGCACGTGTTGTTAGATTATAGCTTATGAAGCTGGCTAGAATTTAAATGATCAAAGTGCAACTTGTCTTATTTTGTAATTTCTACCTTTAGCTTTAGAGCTCCGTGGTCTCACGCAGGAGATGCAGGTTCGATTACCGGACCGGCGTTGACCATGTACCTACTAACGTGCGTTGACCATGTACTATGAGATAATTGATTTGTCTCATAAAATTAAATCGGACGCTCCGTGTTTCGGATGGCACGTTCAGCTGTAGGTCACGGCTACTATCACTACTTGGTAGTATGTAGTAGTCGTAAAACCCCTCCACCAACCCGCACTGAGCCAGCGTGGTGGAGTACTCAATCTTACTCGGATCCAGGTAAAGGCCTGTGCCCTCGGTGGGGACATTAATGGGCTACATTTACCTTTAAATTCAAACTGCTGCGAAAATATTAAGCAAGTACATACTTTATTTTACTCAGTTTTATCATTCGCTTCGGGTCACCACTACTCACTATAATGGATAAACCTCTCTCACAATTAATTAAGTCGATAAAAATGATCCAAAATATCCATTTTCTCACGGAACCCTTGATATCCAATCTAGATAAGATTACACGTGCGACTATTCACGAAACAAAACCCCCCTCCAACATAAATAAATAAACGGTCAAGTGCGAGTAGGGCTCGTCCACCAAGGGTTCCGACCACACTTGGAGAGCGTTACACGTGTTTATTAGGTTTCGACATAAAAACTAAAGTATGATGTCATCCATGTAAACCAAATTGAATATTTTTGTAGAAAGACAGAAGTTTGCAGTTTTCAGATTTTTCCCTTTACTTGTTGGACCTTGCTTTGTGCCAAATCACATAATTGCAGGCCTGCGGAAAGTACCATAGGTTTTAGGTTCATTGCGATTACTATAAAAACGCAACAATTTTACAGCATAATCAGTCGTAGCGTTCGATTGCGTTGACCTAGAAGGTTGTCTTTTTCACAGCTATATGCGACCACAGACTCTAACCACTCAAAGGTCCGCTGGTTCATCCATTCCACTTTCCATAGTAATTGACACACGGACAGACGGACGGACGAACAACAAAGTGATCCTTTAAGGGTTCCTTTTAAGGATCGGAACCCTAAAAAACAACACGAAATGGCATTCAACGTCTTCAATTAAGATTGTGTTATTGTGATGATGGGAAAAATAAATTATGTTTTATTCGGGGGAGTTTCTTGCCCTTCTTTGCTCCATCCCTAAGCCCACAACTTCCGAACGGGCGGTAGTATACAAAAATATTAATATTAAATTGACGTTGATTAAGTAATCTGTATGATTTTATGGTCAATATTTTTTTTTAACTTGAACTGTGGATTTCCAAAATATATTTTGCGGAAAAGGAAGCGATCTATCTCTTATTGCCTGTCTAAAGGTAGGGGGGGGGGGGGGGGCAGGGACAAGAGCGAGCACAGTGTTGTTAGTGGTAGGTAATCACAGATAAGGTAATGCTGGATGTCGGTAGTTAATGGGCGCACCTGGCCTGGCTGGCCCGTCCCGCAGGTGGAGGAATCAATTTAGCCTCGCGAGGGCGATGGGTCGATGTCAATTCGCCTGCTCCAATAGACAACGGGCGGGGCGTGGGGACACATCCCAGCCCAGCCCTGTATGTATTGTATAGTGTTAATTGTTTTAGCACATTTCTGTTAATTAACTCACTGATAACTACAATCACGTGGGGACTAACAAATTGAATTTCCTTTTATGACGTCCATTATGTCTGAAGTTGCTCGGTTTATTATTATGGCCATTTGTTTACTGCTCACTTAATGTCAGTGGAGGGAGCTTTAGTAAAGTGTCACACTCATTTATTTCAGGCACTGACGCGGCGGCGGCGCATGGCGGCGGCGTCGCTGACCGTCATCGTCAGGTATTTAGATCTTAGATGCTGGGGGCTATTTGGAAGGAAAATTCTCTAAACTAAAAAGGCCACTAAGCTCTCTAAACGTCGTAATGACTTCATCTTAGTTGTTGATAACAACTAAACTGACGTCATTATGACGTTTAGAGGCTTTAGTTGCCTTTTTAGTTTAGTGCATTTTCCTTCCAAATAGCCCCCATTGTAGGTACTTACAATGGGGGCTATTTGGAAGGAAAATGCACTAAACTAAAACGACTCAATTTAGACGACACGATCGTTCAATAAGTAGATGCGTATACTTACGTAAGACATAGTACCTATAATATTAAATATCGACGATGATAACTAAAGAATTTTAGGGAAAATATTTGTAGTTTGTAATGAAAGTCAAATATAATATTTTACTTCGTTTATTCCCGATATTTAGTATGTAATATATCACATGTCGGTAAGAATTTGTCAACAAGCACGCCCAGCCTACGGTGTCCCACAACAGCCTCCGACCAACACAACAGCCTCCGACCAACACACTGATCTGATCGTACAGTTACAACTATTGACAATAATTTACACAATTATTAGAAAACAATTGATACGAGCCGTGGAGTGGACAATGTGGACAGACATTTTAAATGGGTAGGTAAGTACTTATTCCTATATTACATGTTAGGGAACCAACTTGATATTTCGGGTTCCATAATTAACAAAATGTGTGCCTCTGTCACCCAACACGGGAACATGTGTGACGCTATATGTTAGTGAACACGGGAACATGTGTGACGCTATATGTTAGTCAACACGGGAACATGTGTGACGCTATATGTTAGTCAACACGGGAACATGTGTGACGCTATATGTTAGTCAACACGGGAACATGTGTGACGCTATATGTTAGTGAATACGGGAACATGTGTGACGCTATATGTTAGTCAACACGGGAACATGTGTGACGCTATATGTTAGTCAACACGGGAACATGTGTGACGCTATATGTTAGTCAACACGGGAACATGTGTGACGCTATATGTTAGTGAACACGGGAACATGTGTGACGCTATATGTTAGTGAACACGGGAACATGTGTGACGCTATATGTTAGTCAACACGGGAACATGTGTGACGCTATATGTTAGTGAACACGGGAACATGTGTGACGCTATATGTTAGTCAACACGGGAACATGTGTGACGCTATATGTTAGTCAACACGGGAACATGTGTGACGCTATATGTTAGTCAACACGGGAACATGTGTGACGCTATATGTCACCCAACACGGGAACATGTGTGACGCTATATGTTAGTGAACACGGGAACATGTGTGACGCTATATGTTAGTCAACACGGGAACATGTGTGACGCTATATGTTAGTCAACACGGGAACATGTGTGACGCTATATGTTAGTCAACACGGGAACATGTGTGACGCTATATGTTAGTCAACACGGGAACATGTGTGACGCTATATGTTAGTGAACACGGGAACATGTGTGACGCTATATGTTAGTCAACACGGGAACATGTGTGACGCTATATGTTAGTCAACACGGGAACATGTGTGACGCTATATGTTAGTGAACACGGGAACATGTGTGACGCTATATGTTAGTCAACACGGGAACATGTGTGACGCTATATGTTAGTGAACACGGGAACATGTGTGACGCTATATGTTAGTCAACACGGGAACATGTGTGACGCTATATGTTAGTCAACACGGGAACATGTGTGACGCTATATGTTAGTCAACACGGGAACATGTGTGACGCTATATGTTAGTCAACACGGGAACATGTGTGACGCTATATGTTAGTCAACACGGGAACATGTGTGACGCTATATGTTAGTGAACACGGGAACATGTGTGACGCTATATGTTAGTGAACACGGGAACATGTGTGACGCTATATGTTAGTGAACACGGGAACATGTGTGACGCTATATGTTAGTCAACACGGGAACATGTGTGACGCTATATGTTAGTCAACACGGGAACATGTGTGACGCTATATGTTAGTCAACACGGGAACATGTGTGACGCTATATGTTAGTCAACACGGGAACATGTGTGACGCTATATGTTAGTGAACACGGGAACATGTGTGACGCTATATGTTAGTGAACACGGGAACATGTGTGACGCTATATGTTAGTGAACACGGGAACATGTGTGACGCTATATGTTAGTCAACACGGGAACATGTGTGACGCTATATGTTAGTCAACACGGGAACATGTGTGACGCTATATGTTAGTCAACACGGGAACATGTGTGACGCTATATGTTAGTCAACACGGGAACATGTGTGACGCTATATGTTAGTGAATACGGGAACATGTGTGACGCTATATGTTAGTGAATACGGGAACATGTGTGACGCTATATGTTAGTGAATACGGGAACATGTGTGACGCTATATGTTAGTGAACACGGGAACATGTGTGACGCTATATGTTAGTGAACACGGGAACATGTGTGACGCTATATGTTAGTGAACACGGGAACATGTGTGACGCTATATGTTAGTGAATACGGGAACATGTGTGACGCTATATGTTAGTGAACACGGGAACATGTGTGACGCTATATGTTAGTCAACACGGGAACATGTGTGACGCTATATGTTAGTCAACACGGGAACATGTGTGACGCTATATGTTAGTGAACACGGGAACATGTGTGACGCTATATGTTAGTCAACACGGGAACATGTGTGACGCTATATGTTAGTCAACACGGGAACATGTGTGACGCTATATGTTAGTCAACACGGGAACATGTGTGACGCTATATGTTAGTCAACACGGGAACATGTGTGACGCTATATGTTAGTCAACACGGGAACATGTGTGACGCTATATGTTAGTCAACACGGGAACATGTGTGACGCTATATGTTAGTCAACACGGGAACATGTGTGACGCTATATGTTAGTGAACACGGGAACATGTGTGACGCTATATGTTAGTCAACACGGGAACATGTGTGACGCTATATGTTAGTCAACACGGGAACATGTGTGACGCTATATGTTAGTCAACACGGGAACATGTGTGACGCTATATGTTAGTCAACACGGGAACATGTGTGACGCTATATGTTAGTGAACACGGGAACATGTGTGACGCTATATGTTAGTCAACACGGGAACATGTGTGACGCTATATGTTAGTCAACACGGGAACATGTGTGACGCTATATGTTAGTCAACACGGGAACATGTGTGACGCTATATGTTAGTCAACACGGGAACATGTGTGACGCTATATGTTAGTGAACACGGGAACATGTGTGACGCTATATGTTAGTGAACACGGGAACATGTGTGACGCTATATGTTAGTCAACACGGGAACATGTGTGACGCTATATGTTAGTCAACACGGGAACATGTGTGACGCTATATGTTAGTCAACACGGGAACATGTGTGACGCTATATGTTAGTGAATACGGGAACATGTGTGACGCTATATGTTAGTCAACACGGGAACATGTGTGACGCTATATGTTAGTCAACACGGGAACATGTGTGACGCTATATGTTAGTCAACACGGGAACATGTGTGACGCTATATGTTAGTGAACACGGGAACATGTGTGACGCTATATGTTAGTCAACACGGGAACATGTGTGACGCTATATGTTAGTGAACACGGGAACATGTGTGACGCTATATGTTAGTGAACACGGGAACATGTGTGACGCTATATGTTAGTGAACACGGGAACATGTGTGACGCTATATGTTAGTCAACACGGGAACATGTGTGACGCTATATGTTAGTCAACACGGGAACATGTGTGACGCTATATGTTAGTCAACACGGGAACATGTGTGACGCTATATGTTAGTGAATACGGGAACATGTGTGACGCTATATGTTAGTGAATACGGGAACATGTGTGACGCTATATGTTAGTGAATACGGGAACATGTGTGACGCTATATGTTAGTGAACACGGGAACATGTGTGACGCTATATGTTAGTCAACACGGGAACATGTGTGACGCTATATGTTAGTGAACACGGGAACATGTGTGACGCTATATGTTAGTGAACACGGGAACATGTGTGACGCTATATGTTAGTCAACACGGGAACATGTGTGACGCTATATGTTAGTGAACACGGGAACATGTGTGACGCTATATGTTAGTCAACACGGGAACATGTGTGACGCTATATGTTAGTCAACACGGGAACATGTGTGACGCTATATGTTAGTCAACACGGGAACATGTGTGACGCTATATGTTAGTCAACACGGGAACATGTGTGACGCTATATGTTAGTCAACACGGGAACATGTGTGACGCTATATGTTAGTCAACACGGGAACATGTGTGACGCTATATGTTAGTGAACACGGGAACATGTGTGACGCTATATGTTAGTGAACACGGGAACATGTGTGACGCTATATGTTAGTCAACACGGGAACATGTGTGACGCTATATGTTAGTCAACACGGGAACATGTGTGACGCTATATGTTAGTCAACACGGGAACATGTGTGACGCTATATGTTAGTGAATACGGGAACATGTGTGACGCTATATGTTAGTCAACACGGGAACATGTGTGACGCTATATGTTAGTGAACACGGGAACATGTGTGACGCTATATGTTAGTGAACACGGGAACATGTGTGACGCTATATGTTAGTCAACACGGGAACATGTGTGACGCTATATGTTAGTCAACACGGGAACATGTGTGACGCTATATGTTAGTGAACACGGGAACATGTGTGACGCTATATGTTAGTCAACACGGGAACATGTGTGACGCTATATGTTAGTCAACACGGGAACATGTGTGACGCTATATGTTAGTCAACACGGGAACATGTGTGACGCTATATGTTAGTCAACACGGGAACATGTGTGACGCTATATGTTAGTCAACACGGGAACATGTGTGACGCTATATGTTAGTCAACACGGGAACATGTGTGACGCTATATGTTAGTCAACACGGGAACATGTGTGACGCTATATGTTAGTCAACACGGGAACATGTGTGACGCTATATGTTAGTCAACACGGGAACATGTGTGACGCTATATGTTAGTGAACACGGGAACATGTGTGACGCTATATGTTAGTCAACACGGGAACATGTGTGACGCTATATGTTAGTCAACACGGGAACATGTGTGACGCTATATGTTAGTCAACACGGGAACATGTGTGACGCTATATGTTAGTCAACACGGGAACATGTGTGACGCTATATGTTAGTCAACACGGGAACATGTGTGACGCTATATGTTAGTCAACACGGGAACATGTGTGACGCTATATGTTAGTCAACACGGGAACATGTGTGACGCTATATGTTAGTGAACACGGGAACATGTGTGACGCTATATGTTAGTCAACACGGGAACATGTGTGACGCTATATGTTAGTCAACACGGGAACATGTGTGACGCTATATGTTAGTCAACACGGGAACATGTGTGACGCTATATGTTAGTCAACAAGGAAGGAACCCATCTACTTTGACTAAGGCTGGATGTTACCAACAAAGAGTTATGCGATAATAACTATCCCGGGGATCATTTTGTATGACAATGACTGTTCAAAATTAGGTCTTTTATCAATAATTCCCAAAGTTAAAAACTTAAAAAAACCGACTTCGAGACCAGCACGCCTAGACAAAGTTAGCCTACGCTACGGAAACGAATAGAAACGAAAACTCAAAATGTATGCGAATTGACATTTATTTTATTTTATCAAGACACACGGCACTGTGGCAAAGCCAAGTTAAATTTTATTTATTTGGTGACGCTGGCGTAGCGTGACTAATTGTCAAATTGCATACATATACTTAGCGTTACGTGCGAACGATAATACCGTTTTGCATCTTGTCTAGGGGGGCTTATTATTCAATCCTCTCTGCTCGCGTTGCGAATGTCGTCTAAAAACACAAACACGAGACTACATCTGTGTTCTCGCTGTTAAGTCCACACATATTATGTTACACAATATACTTAGACGAATATCGGTCCCTTCAGTCAGCCCACAGTCACGGAAAGGAAACAATACGTGATTTTGTTTACCGTTAATACGTTAGGTCATTATACTTTTCAGATATTTTGATGTAGTGACTAAAATGTTTGGTTTCTTTCTTTTTCCTTTGTCTGGTGTGTTTCTGTCCTTGTAATAAACGTTTCTTTCTTTCTTTTTTCTTTCTTTCTTTTCTTTCTAAAATACTGGTCCGATTCCTGATTTTTAAAAAATGGGAGCAAGCTTATGAGTAACCCACTCATGTAGTATACACTAAGCTCAGACAATAAACTTCTATTGAAGCTGTAACTTGCTGACCAGTTCGTAGATATATAACATTATCCTGCGCTCTCAACTGATCAACGCCGTTCTTATTATCTAGTTGAACATTATGGTATGATTTATACATACAAGCATACACTACACTTACTAGTTGTGTAATTTATACATACAAGCATACACTACACTTACTAGTTGTGTAATTTATACATACAAGCATACACTACACTTACTAGTTGTGTAATTTTAATTTCCTTCAACGTCCGTACAATATGTTCTAGAAACTGCGTAAATTTTTGTTGTCACCTACAACAAGGGTCCTATTACACCACATCTAAATTATGTTTATAAACATGTGACGGACAGTTGTGTCATAGGGCCCTAAATATGTATAGCCGCTGAGATTGAGGGCAGCTCCAACATTAAGCGATATAAATATCATAGGGCCCTAAATATGTATAGCCGCTGAGATTGAGGGCAGCTCCAACATTAAGCGATATAAATATGTATAGCCGCTGAGATTGAGGGCAGCTCCAACATTAAGCGATATAAATATGTATAGCCGCTGAGATTGAGGGCAGCTCCAACATTAATGATAGACCGTCCAGAGTCCTGCCAGCAGGACTTTGCGTACTACCGGTAGGACGCAATGTTTTTGGTTATATGAGGCTTTCTAAGCCTGCTAGCAGGACGCTATTAACTGACATGCATAGTGCGTCTTTTTCTGATTCAGCGAGTTTTTGAATCGTGTTTCTACGATTAGTCTGGCCGAGATGGCGACGAGTATAACACGTGGAGTCCGCGTTCGCGTCAAAGCCACATATTCTGAAGAAATTGATGGCCAGAAAAACTGGAGTCGCAAACATTTTGGTGATGACTACAATATTAGTTATTGTTGGGGTACAGGCCCCCGATTTTCGCGCTATCGCGATCATCTCCCCAGTCGAGATATCGGTTTTGATACGGCCTAAATCCGTAGAACACAATCTCGACTTATATTTATTTCGATCCAAAACGGGTCAAAATATCTCGGTTGATCGAAAGGCTACTCGTAAGAATAGCTTTTTCTTGTTTTTGATAGAAATTTCGGTATCTCAAAATCGATATTTCGACCATGGACATGATTTCGCTAGCGCCAGAATCGCCCCGAGGGCAGGAAGAAACTGCTTTACCTACCACATCACGAGTGGAATCCCTGCATGACATAATCATTTTCTTGTTTATTTTTCTACCCCGTAACCTCTAGAAGCGCCCGCGTCTATTTCTAGATACCTATACCAAAAAATACAAAATGTTTGTCACCCCTGCCTTATTCTATTACGCTCGAAAGTCAAGTACTGCTGGAAGGACAGCTTCTGATATCCATACACAGTCCACAAAATATTGCGTACTGCTGGCAGGACGCACGTCCCTAGGATTGTCCTTCCACGAGCTGCTTCCAGCAGGACCAGGGCTTGGACGTTCTATCATTAAGCGATATAAATATGTATAGCCGCTGAGATTGAGGGCAGCTCCAACATTAAGCGATATAAATATGTATAGCCGCTGAGATTGAGGGCAGCTCCAACATTAAGCGATATAAATATGTATGTAGCTACCGTTAGACTTTAGCAATTAAAATGTACCTACATCAAGTTTAAGTATGCATGTACATATACAGATAATGAAGCAGGCACATTTCAAATCTGTTATTTAAACTTACTTTTGAAAACATCTTTATTTCGGAATGAAAATTTAAAATAAATTATTTCACGCCTTTAGTAGCCTTTAGAGTAGGCGGTGAGCTGTGAGCATGTTGTTTGTACCCATACACTAGAGTAGAGTGAGAGACTACCGGAGGCAGGCGGTCTCTGTTCCGTACACTAGAGTGAGAGACTACCGAGGCAGGGTATCTGTTCCGTACACTAGAGTAGCGTGAGAGACTACCGGAGGCAGGCGATCTCTGTTCCGTACACTAGAGTGAGAGACTACCGAGGCAGGGTCTCTGTTTCGTACACTAGAGTAGCGTGAGAGACTACCGTGGCAGGCGGTCTCTGTTGCGTACATCAGAGTAGAGTGAGAGACTACCGAGGCAGGCGGTCTCTGTTCCGTACACTAGAGTAGAGTGAGAGACTAACGAGGCAGGCGGTCTCTGTTCCGACGTGCGACTACTGATCAATACACAATATAAAGAAAAACCTAATAGAAAATTACACTCATGAACATGAATGAGTTCATCATACATCAGTTAGATGAAACGTGACTAAGCCTAAAAAATTGTTGCTAAAATAGTAGAACAGTGGCCACTGCCCTGCATGTTCAACTAAACATAATACGAATAATATCGTGGCCACCAAAAGTATCTCCTTTGCTCCCTTGACTCACACCAAAACATTTACCTACAAATAGTTATATTCAATTATCTCTTGGCAAATAAATCGAACGCAATATAAAATGCAGGATAGTCACGCATATTATATATGACATGATGATGACATAACATATAGCGACATGTCAGATTGTAGCGACGTGTCACGTCACGTGTCATGTGACTCTTGAATGACTACAGCAGGTGCCTACACACACACACACACACACACCGATTCATTGACATCAAGGTTATCAAGGAGAGCAAAAGTCTTAATAAATAAAACATTTCCACAATAGTGGTAATTGGTAACTACAATTTATGAAAGAACTAGCATAACTAAATAATAACATGGTAAAGGAACTTAGTTTAATATCATTTTAGTATAGTCAACCAAGTCGTTTTGTGAAGGGGCTTGACTCTGTTACCCAGATAGATTCAAGCCAAATCAAGTCGACGCAAATTATGTTCACTTGATGTTTAATTAATGGAACGACTGCCGCAAGTGCTTCATTTTCGGTTGACGCTGAAAAGATTCGAGTAAGCGAATATGAACCAGCTGCCAATGGAAAGCTCTGGGGGCCTTGCTTACGATGTACGATGTCGTCAATGGAAAGCTCTGGGGGCCTTGCTTACGATGTCGTCAATGGAAAGCTCTGGGGGCCTTGCTTACGATGTCGTCAATGGAAAGCTCTGGGGGCCTTGCTTACGATGTCGTCAATGGAAAGCTCTGGGGGCCTTGCTTGCTTACTATGTCGTCAATTGTGGCCGCTATCGGTAGATCGCAGGCCCCCTACAAAACGAGACCAAGTATAGTCTACTTGGTACAAATGGGGAGCAATTTGTTGGGACCCCAAGGTAACAATCATACCTACTAGTGCACTATATCCTTGCTTATTCTATCGACCCTGAACTGAAACTTCACTGGTGCGAAGCCGGTCGCCCGGTGCCCGGTGCATATTAAAGAAAGTTGGATATGCGGTGATTAGCTTAGAATCAGTTGGCGAAATTTATATTGCAGCACAGCACAGTGCTTTCTAATTTAATTAATTAAAAATATGTACCAATATTTAGCCTCTGCTCTGGTAAAAAATATAAAGAAAAATAATGGCTTGTGTCACAATCTGTGTTTGAGAGTGTTGTAAGCCTACATTTAAATATATACCTATACAATATAAATATGTATAATATATAATAATCATACTGTGATTTAACTAACATGAGCACTAGTATGAAAAAATACATCTCTCTTAACTGCGAATCAAATACAAAGTATTTAACATATTCTAGATGGGCATTTGTTACAATCT
>OY735255.1:0-44002 GCA_963457715.1 Argyresthia albistria | reverse complement strand
GTAAGGAACTGAAAGTTTCTCAGTCTATGATGAGATTGATGAGGCTATACATGTATTGCAAGCCATAGTTACAAGAGAGCACAAAAAACAAAGTACAATTAGGATAAGAACTCATGAGTACATTTAAAACTATACAAAATGAACACAAGGCAACTTACCACTCGGTACAGCAGTGAGTTTGTCAGGTTTAGTGATATTCACAGACAGTGGCCTCGTCTGGTACGGGTGATTATTCAGACTATAATTTGACTTGCTAAAGATGCTTGACTTGGTCAGGCTTCTGTTACTACTGTGCACACTTCTTTCAACATCTGACCCTTGAGATTCATTGTCTGAAGCTGTTTCATTCATGAAGCATATTTGAAGGTTCTTCCCTGTTTAGCCACACACACCATAAAATTGCTTTTTAATGACAAAACACAAATGACAAGATATTAGCAGTAACAAAATGTAGGTGAACATGTAAATGATAAAGATAGTCACTATTCTATTGTTTAAAACTCCATTTTGATGACTGTTTACCATGAAAAATACGGAAAATGTACATGAATAAAGCCCCCAAACTTGTGTGTATAAAACAAGTTTGTAACTTACCACTCTGTAGTCGCGACTGCAAGCTCGGCTTCTTCCCTGGCCTGTCAATGTGTCCCAAACTGTAGTATTCATCATTTTCGATACCCATCGCCAGCTGCTTTCTGATTTCTTCACGATCATTACGCTTCTGAAAGTGCAAACGAAATGTGACGAAGTTAGGCAAAAGATGAACAACAGATGCTGTTCAATGGGTAGTGATGAAGAGTACAGAGTGCGTACGTGAGAGGCGCGGGGCGCGGCGGCGGTGGCGGCGGACAGGGAGACGATGCGCGTGAACCTGTCGAGGATGTCGGGGTGGTGGTCGGCTAGCGCGGGCCACGAGATCTCGGTCTCGGCGCAGGCGGCGGTGCCCGTGGCGCGCGGGCTCAGCGCCGTGTCACCACACTGCGCCACCACCACCACCCTGAGCTCGCTCTTCGCGGACAACTTAGACCTCAGAGCGTCTAAGCTGCGTTTGATCCCAGATTTCTCCGACTTCGGAGTGTCCGCGGCTATGGAATCCGAGTTTTTACTAAACCTTCGTTTTATATTAGTAACTAAACTTTCGAACATCTTAAAATATTCAGTCTTTTCGTAATTGCAGTTAAAAATATGGCACGGTTGCTTTTTGTTGGTTACTGAAATCGACGTAAACAAAAACGCTAGCTCCTGTCATGTTTGACATTTAGGCCAAGGACGCGGAGGGTGTGTTCTAATTTTTTCTTACCCTTTGGATTCGTTCAGTAACGCAGAAAAACGCAAATGAATTTCTATCTCTCCATCTCTCCATATATTTTTAGGTCTCAAATCTCAATCATTTTAATAGTACCTACTTACCTCACTTACCTACTTACATATACAAAAACATAAAGCAAAAAATACTTACGAGGCAGCACACATTATTATTCACTGATTCGTGGTTATCGTAAGTAATGGTATACAAATCTAATAAAAACCTTGTATCTTTTTTGTAATGTCTTTGTTCAGGATTAAAATACGGCATTGATGCCATCGTAGCACAGTTATATAATACTTTTTCACTAATAAGTTTTACTGTTAATGATTGCCCCACAGACTTGCCCGTACAATTTGCTAGCAGTGACTGGCTGGCGCGCGTGGCGATGTCTGTTTGCTTCCGTTGAGTCACTCAGTCACCCATACCACCAGCACCACCGTAGAAAGCTGGTTCTATCTACTACACCATTGATAACCAAGAAACAGATTACACATGGATGCCTTGCCGCTTGATGTAGTCGTGAATCGTGAATGTACTGGACGCTCGCTGGACGTAGGAGGAATGTACCGTCGTACTTAACCGTACTATTTAGTAATCTGTGCCGTTACGGCGTAAATACCGGCGCGTGATTTAACCAAACATAAGTAACTATCACTAAGGTAGGTACCGTATACTTCGTGGGTTCTTACACAGTGGTGGTATGGTGGTGGTCATATAATAAAATTACAGACAGCGAATCCCCAATTGGCCTTTCTTTAAACGAGGAATATTTGTAGGTATGTAACGATATAGGTATGTTTTGAGTTCTAGAAAAAGGCGCTGTAGTTTTAGATGAAAAAATATAGTTTTAAAAAACTAAATAACACGCTTTTATAGAAAATCGAACTAAAAAGTTTTTTTTTTAAAATAAGATTAAAACAATAATGAACGAAAAATACTAGTATTATTGTGAATAAATATAGTTTAACCCTATACTTGGCAGGGTGCATTTAAATGCACACTCACTTTGCCAAAATCCAGAGAGAAAATAAAACACTTTTTATTAGTTTTTATCATTGATAACTATAGTTGGTAGAAAAATTGATAGAAAAATACTACTCCGTTACTGGCTTCACAAAAACACGTGTAAACCGCAAGATTGCGAGCTGAGCAGATGCATCTGCGCGCAGCAAGGAAAATATTGCAATAATAAAGTACTTTTTTACTGGAAATGTGATAGGAAGTGGTTTATAGAATAAGTGTGATAGTCGTACTATACAAAAACGCAATTTTTCATAACAATAACCCACTACAATACTCTGTTATAATACAATTTATTTCGCAGTATCTGGAAATTCACACTGCCAGCATTGTGGCATTTATGTTTCAATCATATTTTTGCTTATTTTACCGATTTTCACAACTGCAACACCAAAAACCTAATCTTCCTTGGAAATGGACCTGGGCTAGCCCGGAAGGTAGGACAAAATTCAATAAAAGTCCACATTATGACTCAAATAGTTACAAATTCTTGAAAATGGAAGAGAACCAGAATGTGGTCTCATTAAAAAACGCGCTGTGCCCTACCCTAAAATACCACCACGAAGCACGTAGGAGGGGTTAGACTACCCAAAGAGGCAAATCTGAGACCCGACATGCTGTATCTACTATCTCGACGAAGAGAATTATGAACTAGCTCCACTAAACTCCACTTTAGACCTGAGAGAGCTTATTACCATGAATAAGGTAGTAAATTAGACCTGAAAGAGCTTATTACCATGAATAAGGTAGTAAACTATTAACAAAATTGATTTGTTTTCATAATTAAGATAAAATAAAGAATTCTACATGTTAAGTTTGTTAATAAATACGTTAAAGCTATATAAATTACAAAAAAAAATACGCGTGTAGCACCGTACACGTGTTAGAAGTAAAACTTCTGTAGCTAGATCATTAAGTGGTACCTATAATATACACCTATACCTACCTATACTAAAAGAGATTTAAATTTCCAATTTTGAGATCCAATCTCTGCTTCAAGTTACTTTTAAGTTTCAGACGTCCGATTATTTGAAATTATTTTATACTTGTACTTACTTTTAATACGTCATGTCATTTATTTCCCACCATTCCTTAGGTATCTACAATTTGTCGCGCTCGTGGTGATATACTTAACTCATTCAATAGTGTCACTACTATTTGCATCTCGCTCAGATTATATACCATCTGACGTCACGTCTTTAAGCCGTCTCGCTCAAATGTATGCATTGCTTTGCTTGTCTCTGTGCCCAGTCCCTTTATTTAATTGATCGAGTACGTATTTTCAACTATTCCAAGTTAATGTGTACCTGCGGGGCTACGATAAGGCTTGCCACTCACCTCAGTCGCGCAGATAAATGACAAAGAAGATGGCTAAATCAATATATGGACGACTGCCCCAGACATGTACAAAGACTTCTCAACAGCCAATAGCATTTAAATATTCATTCATAAAAATTTACTGCGTCTGTATTTAGTTTGTAGAACTTGAAGAAAAAATTTATTAAATATAGGTAAATAAGAGTTGTTACTCAATACTCCGTGATTCCAATATGATTCCGTGACTTTTGCCGTCGCTAGAAATAAGCACCATTTTGCAATAACATGCAACATAACGCCATCTAGCCACTCCTCTGGAAACCTCTTGTTTTCAACAGTTTTGCTAGTTGGCAATTATGTTGCATGTTATTTTTAACGATGGCAAAAGTCACTAATCAATGGCGGAATCATAGAGTATGAAGTGACAACTCATAATTATTTAATCATTTCCTTCAAGTTCTACAAACTAACTAAAGACGCAGTAATTTATGAGAGAATATTTAAATGCTATTAATTGGCTGTTGAGAAGTCTTTGTACATGTCTGGGGCAGTCATTTTGCCAAATTGCCAACTCCTTTCGCGTCTCAATGATGTTTCTCCATAAAATAGCGCGCATTCATTATGGTATGACATTAAATTGTGACAAAATGCGTGGCTGGGGTGACTGGCGTGCCTTATGCTACCCCCGCTAACCTATACATACCTACTTTGCTAGGATTTTTTAGGGTTACTTCATCGCGAAGCGATGACGTAACTCTTATTTAATTTTATTCTTGACATTTTCTTAGTCCGCCATACGACATACCTCGATTTTTATATTTTACTTCAACATTATTGACTGGCATGAAGCATTAACTTTAAAATTACAAAAGCTTATTAAAATCAAAATCGTATAATTTCAACAGTTATAACAACAATTCAACTTTAAAATATGTATTACAAAAATTACATACAAACAAATAAGCGAAACAATAAGCCATTAAACTTATGGCTCTGTAAACTGTAGACCTCGCTTTGGCCGTTTACTACAGATAAACATTAAATAGGTAGGTATAACACGTACTTAGTAGCTAAACTGCTAATTTGTGACTTGAACTGCACTATATAATAAAAAGTGGCTTTAGAACAGTTCTAGGTACCTACTTATTGTTTTCAAGAAGTCTTAATGCAGCCATCCATCACATCGGAATTTGCTTGAAAACTAAATAATCACATTTGGATGATTCTAAGTGACTTTATGCGGTTACTAGCTGCCCGTTGCGCGACTACGCAGCGCGTTTTAGGTACCTATTCCATAGTTACCGGCCACAAAACGATTCGTTCATCATTTTAGAAATCCATATCGACCCGTATGTGACATTGATGAAACTCTTTTCTTACAAACTGTATGGATCGCATCGCACAGCTGTCAAACATAAGTTCCGGTTCCAACAAAGAGGTTGAACGAAGTAGTTTTTGGTCACGTCACTGGTTTTGTTTGCCAGTGTTTGCCCCAGCCAGCGGCGGCGGCGCCATCTTGGCCATACCGGAAATCAAGAACTCGTAGAAGAATGCTTAAAATAATTTTTATTTGTTAACGTTTCATCAGGTTTTTCTCTCACTAATTAACATTCTTTATTGTACGAATGTATTATTATCTTATCTGATTAGTTAAAAACCGTATTGAAAATAGTTGCGGTTTTAAAAGTCTTCAGCCGACCCTGACGTCACCGATTCCAATTTCCGTTACATTTCTTAGCCACTCGTGATAGCACCCGGCTAGTAGCAAGTGAAAAGCAAATATATGAATAACCCACAGTTGAGAGGTTAAATAAATTTTACCCCCGTGCCCCAAGAAGTTTTACTTCAAAAAACGTTGATTTATTTTGCTACACTGCCTGGCAGTGTATCTTATAAGATACAGAAATATTGATGTGTCGACTTGGCAGTGTGTAATTGTGCATTCATAGATACAATCAATAATTAAAAAACTGCTATATATGGATGCAATATATATACGCCCACGCTTTTTTCACAATAATACTAGTATTTTTCGTTCATTATTGTTTTAAGCTTATTTAAAAAAAAAAAACTTTTTAGTTCGATGTTCTTCAAAAGCGTGTTTTATAGTTTTTTTAAACTATATTAGGTCCTTACATATGAAATTGGCGTTTTGCCGTACTGGCCACCTTGATCTCAAATATCTCCTCTATGGTTAGGAATTCCAAATTCAAATTTATAAGCTATTTACTCATGTATTTGTGTTTCGAAAATCATAATTTATTTGTTTTTTCCTCAATTGTTTTTTTTCTTTGCGTCACTCAGTTTACAAAATTGAAAACTTGAAATATCGCGTTATTTACGAGAACGAGTTCCACCGTGGCACCGTGCTGCAGAAACGGCTCGAAGGATTAATGATGTGTATGGCGACGGTGCCGCAAAAGAAAACACAGTGCGTTTTTAGTTCCAACGTTTTCGTTCAGGAAATTTCGACCTGCAGAACAAGCCCCGTGGACGGCCGGAGACCAAAGTTGATAATGAAGAATTGAAGGCTATTGTGGAAGCGAATCCATCGCAAATCACGTCCGAGTTAGCTGCAGGCTGCGGTGTTAGTGATAAAACTGTTTTAATCCACTTGAAGCAAATCGGGAAGTTGAAAAAGCTTGAAAGGTGGGTACCTCACGAATTGAGTGAAGCAAATCAACAAACGCGCGTTGACTGCTGCGTTCCATTACTCAACCGGTACAATAATGAATGGATTTTAAATCGAATCATTACCTGTGATGAAAAGTGGATCCTGTACGATAATCAGAAGCGCTCATCGCAATGGCTGAACCCTGCCGAACCAGCCAAGCCATGCCCCAAACGAAAATTGACTCCAAAAAAGTTACTTGTGCTTGTGAGCGTTTGGTGGACTAGTGCTGGTGTCGTTCAATACGATTACGGCAGATGTCTATTGTCAGCAACTGCAAACCATGATGGAAAAGCTAGCTGCTAAACAACCGAGGCTGATCAATCACTCTAGGCTACTGCTGCTTCATGATAACGCTAGACCACACACTAGACTGCACAACAGACGGCTACCAAATTAGAGGAGCTTCAATTGGAATGTCTAAGACATCCACCGTACTCTCCGGACCTTGCTCCAACAGATTACCAGTTTTTTCGTTTGAATAACTTTTTGAAAGAGAAAAAAATCGGATCACGAAAAATGCTTTTAAAAAGACATGTTTTCGTTAAAACCCGCCACATCATGATGTGCCCAGTAATTACTTGGGCATATCATGAAATGGCGGGGCAGCACATCATGATGGTACCCGATTCTACGATCGGCCGCCGACATATATGTATATTTCTACCGGGGCATATGAAAAACATCACTCCCTGCTGCTCCCAGTGAAACATATCAGTCCTTATAATGGCATGTCACATTTTTTGGGTTCCGTTAGAGACACAAGGAACCCTTATAGTTTCGTCAAGTCTGTCTGTCTGTCTGTCCGTCCGTACGTCCGTCCATCCGTCCGTCCGTCCGTCCGTCCGTCCGTCCGTCCGTCTGTCTGTCTGTCTGTCCGTCCGTATGTCACAGCAACTTTATTCCAAAACTATTAAGACTACACAGTTGAAACTTAGTATGTAGATGTATTCTGTAGACCGCTTTACGATTTTTATACAAAAACTTAAAAAATAACGTATTCCTTAAAAATACATTATTTTTTTAATTTTTGTTGTCAGTTCCATGTATGGGATTCCCCATACATGGAACTGACACCAAAATATTTTTTTCCATCAAACCTATATGTGTGGGGTGTCTATAGATAGGTCTTTAAAAATAAAGTTAAGGTTTTTAAATCATTTCGTTCCTCAAAGTCAATCGTTAACCTGAGACAGACCCTTCCAAAGTGTAAAAAATTGTGTCCCGCCTCTAACTTTTAAAGTAAGAGAGTAAAAAAAAACTTGCTGTGTATCTCAATACAAACTTTCAACGAAAATTGGTTTGAACGGAATAAGCAGTTTTTAAGATATAAAACATTAATTAAAAACTGCAAATATAAAGTTGTCATTCATACAAACACTATGAAAAACAAAGTTACAACCCAAACATCCAGTCTTATAAATACTTGCTACTACGGAACCCTTCATGGGCGAGGCCGACTCGCACTTGGCCACTTTTTTTAGAATTATACTGTTGTAAACTAACCCGTCTCTCTGCATCTTTTGCCGCCTTCAAGTGATTTTCAATGGCATCTATATCTAATTTAGGTGACGCTGTCTCGATGTTGTAGACGTCGAAATATCCTGGAATTGGAAAATTATAACTGTTAGATACCTTCAAAAGAACGAGATGTATCTAATGGCCGGCATACACCAGCAAGCCTATATCGTCAAATCGGCATGACGATTGATGTGACGAACGATTTGATCAGTTAGATTTGACCGTGTGTATGAGTGGATTTGACAATTAGATTTGACGGCAAAATCGAATTTCGATTATGACCGGCATACACCATCAAGCCTATCGTCAAATCGGCATGACGCTGCAGGCTTGATCAAATCTGCAGTTCGTCCATATACACCACAAACAATCAGTTTGATTGTCAAATCGGCATGACGGCGAGTTGAAGCCATGGCGTCAGACGTCAAATCGGTATGATCCACCAATACACGGTCAAATCGGCTTGATCAAATCGGCATGATCAAGCCTAATCGAAATTCGATATTGCCGTCGAATCTAACTGTCAAGCCAAATCCACTCATACACATGGTCAAATCTAACTGATCAAATCGTTCGTCAAAACAATCGTCATGCCGATTTGACGATAGGCTTGATGGTGTATGCCGCCCATTAGGCTTGATCATGCCGATTTGATCAAGCCGATTTGACCGTGTATTGGTGGATCATGCCGATTTAAATAGAATTTTAAAAATGCTTCAACGGTTGACTTTAGACAGATACTCCTCGAGACTCGAGTCTCCTGCTCGTGGCTCTTGGCAGCCACGTGTCATCGCAATCGTTATACTCGACAGTGACAAACATCACGAGTACCAGGTACTGAGCGTCAGGCAGGCCTTCTTCCGCACGGGCCGGCACCTGAGATCCAGGGTTCCATGATTTGACAGCTATTCGATACTCCATTTTACGTGACAGGAGCTAGCCCGTCACCCCGCAGCTAATAAGATGGACGCTAAACGAAAACCAAATTCAAGTAAGTGTTAAAATTACAATACCTAAATCACAATCTTCATTACTTTGGACAGATGCACTGCTGTGGGCCTTGTGGGAATTCCTGCTGGTCAACTCGCTGTGACGATCTCTTGTCGTCCTAGTGTTACTGACAAAAGAAAACATTATTTATAAATTCGTTGATGAGATTCATGAGTTTGTTTGCTTTTGCTTCTGTTTATTGGTAAAATAACTAAAACTACACGTATCAATCAACAGAATCAAATTCCCAGACGGTTAAATCCTCGAGAATTCAAGTCGGTAAAACTATATGTACCTACTGCTCTATAATCTTGAAATACTGAAAACTCGCGCACCGTCACAGAAGAGATAATAGTACGCACCGTGCCACCTCGATAGAGTTACCGAGTTAGAAAAGCTCTATTACACTGCGCTGTTAACAGTGCCCTACCTCTCGGCTGTCCTGCCCACAGAACATTATTATTAAATGTTCTGTGGTCCTGCCTGTCTCCCAGTACGTTCCCTGTCTGAATGACCGTCAAGCTGTATGAAGCAATGTATTATTACCTGTGTTCACAATTAAATTATCTTTATCTTTAAGCTATAATCCTCACTTTTGAAACCTGCATGAAAATGAATTCTGACAATGCCAGTAATTAGAGCCTAGTTAGTGCCTTCGACATGCCAAATCTCAGAGACATTGATCGAAAGATTTCGAAGTTATAAAGGTACTCTTGTGAGGATTACACATTGACGTTTCGATATTATGGAATAACTCCGGAATACGCATGACTATCAGTTTGATGGTTATGCCTGAAATTAGTGCCTTAATAAATTGGTGCCACCAAAAATAATAATTTCGAGCTGGATAACTTTGAAGAACGTAAAAAACCAACTTTGAAGAAGAACGTAAAAAACAATGTGTTTTTTTCCATACATTTCAACACTACAGTCGCGTACATGATTCTCAGTGTCTTTCAAAGTGTCGTGTCCTCTTACCTATTGTTAGGGTTCCGTACCCGAAGGGTGCCAAACGGGACCCTATTACTGGGACTTCGCTGTCTGTTCGTCCGTCCGTCCGTCCGTCCGTCCGTCTGTCTGTCACCAGGCTGTATCTCATGAACCGTGGTAGCTAGACAGTTGAAATTTTCACAGATGATGTATTTCTGTTGCCGCTATAACAACAAATACTAAAAAACAAAAGAAATTTAATATTAAGGGGGCTCCCATACAACAAACGTGTTTTTTTTTGCTCGATATTGATAATGGTAGCAGGTAGACGCTTAAAATTATTTACTTAAAAAATAAATAATTAAATTAAAATTAAATTAATATTTAGGGGGGCTCCCATACAAAATGTATTAATTTTTTTTGCGGTTTTTTATAGATAATAGTACGGAACCCTTCGTGCGCGAGTCCGACTCGCACTTGGCCGGTTTTTTTACTATTGATTTACTGCAGAATCGTATATTGCTGCTTTTTGCCATCATTTTATGTCATTCAAATGTTCAGAAATTTGTGGAGCAAATCATAGATTTATACCCGTTGTAATTGAAAGTATTTCAATTAAAAACTTTATCAAATGAATTAATGGTTACAATTGGTTACAATGAGCTAGAAGTGAGACGGGGCCTCGCACTTTCCACGTATGTAGATAGATAGGACCTACCGTTTGCTTGCACGAGAAATGAGGAATACAGCTTGACGTTAAGCTGTAATCCTCAAAAACTTATATCTATAACTTCGGAACTATGACGGCACCAATTATGTCGATTTTGGCTCTAAATGGCACTAAATATTGTCATTGTCAGAATTAATTTTTATGCAGATTTTAAAAGTGAGGATTATAGCTTGACGGTCATACGTCTACTGAGCTCCTTGCCTCCCTGTTTCTTCTTACACTACACGATCGGCAGGGCAGCAGGGAGATAGGAGATCTCCCTGTTTCTTATTACACCTTCCCTGTCATTTCAATTGTTCCCGATCAACAGCGTAATGTAATAGGCCTTTTAGTTGGTTGTAAGTTTGCCAGCGACCCCAATTGGTGACCGCGAGGCGAAGCCGAGCGGTAGCCATTACCTTTAAACGAAGAATATTTGTATGTAACGATATATGTTTTGAGTTCTAGTAAAAGACGCTGTAGTTTTGGATGTGCAATATAGGAGTTTCTGGGGATGAAAAATCGATCCAGCGAGGTCTCTTAACTGAAAAATAGCGTTATTTCCGAGATTTCATGCTTTTCTCATACCCGTGCAATAGGATTGACAATTTCACTTTAGTACAATGAAAATAAGGCAATAATTCCAATGACAATAAAAAAAGTAAGTTAACTCATTGCGACCTTAGATCACGTGACACTTTTTGGCCGCGTCTTTGGAAAATTCACACAAAAAAGTTTCTTTCAAATAAGTTTGAATCTAAGTTCACCATCTGTTATTCAACCTTCTTGCTTGCTTCTCGTTTACAGCTGTTCCAAAACTGAGCAGCATATTAATCGATGTTAATGCAGTCTGATGATATGAATATAATGTTTTATTGTGCTTGCACCACCAACCGCCGAGCAAAGCTCGGTTCCCAGATATTCTATTTAAAACGTTGAACATAAACAATGGCGGCAGCGATGTTGTACTGTAGAATATTTTAGTTGACTTTGGACAAAAGATAAGTAGATACTAACTTTCTGGGGCGTAAACCTTTTTTTTTCACCGATGTGTCTATATCCCTCTGCTTTGCATATCTTATCTCTTCCTTGGACACCTTTGCGGATGATGCATTATAAGTTTTATATGCTTTTGAAGAGCTTGCTATCTGGTTGCAGTTACCATCCGTCACGGCCAATGTCGAGACATCTTTGTTCACCAAGAATACATTTTCACGCTCCCTTAACTCATCAAGCTTCGGTATAATTTTTCTCAGTTCTGTACTCAGTAGCTTTATAGTCTTCTCTACACTATTGCTTAGTTTTTCAGCATCGTATTCAGGCTCATAAACATTGATTTCATCTTTTCCATCGGAAAGCATTGCATCTGCGATCACTTTATTATTAATATTATCTTTTATCATTAAGAATGAAGGCATAGAAACATTCATTTCATTTATGGCATTTCTGGCTTTTTCCTCCAAGCTGATTTCTTGTTCAGCTGTGTTACTAGCATTCCCATCTAATGGGATTTGTATTTTTAGGTCACAATCATTAATATCACACTGGGTTTCTACCAATTTCTTAATAACATGGTTTACTACATCACTGATATTGTTTATTGTACTTTCTATAGGTTCTGCGAAATTGTCTTTAATATCTTTCCTTAATTCTTTTAAATCATCTTGTATATTTATATTGTAATTCAAGAGTTGTTTAATCTCATCTTCAATTTCTTTATTGAAATCACCGATTATATCCCTTGTATTAAAATTGTTCTCAATATCTGTTTCAGAGCAATTAAACTCAAAATAATTGGTATCGGTATTGTTATTTCGAGCCAAAGTTTTTAATAAATCTGGAATTTCATTATGGCTATTAATTTCCAATTTCGTTTGAAGCATCCGGTCGCAGTCAGTGTCGCTAAGTATGGTTGTAGAAAAGTTATCGCAGTTACCGTTAGTGTAAGCTATGTTAATTTCATTTTGATTTTCAACTGCA
Organism: Argyresthia albistria; assembly: GCA_963457715.1. Lineage (NCBI taxonomy): Eukaryota > Metazoa > Arthropoda > Insecta > Lepidoptera > Argyresthiidae > Argyresthia > Argyresthia albistria. Next base: position 31,555 of record OY735255.1, on the reverse strand, counting down.
TCACATGTTGCATCTGTTATTTCTACATCTATGTCGTCATCAGTCATTTCATTTTCAGAATGATAAAAGTTTTCTATATTAGAGGAGTAGTCCTGAAACAAAGGTACGTAATCGTTATAACAAGAAGTAGAGAAAGAAAGCTAGTAAGAAGCTATCCATTAGATTGTAACTCTTAGCTGGCTTCCTTGGTAATACTGTGTTTGTACCGTCTCAAGTAACCTACACCACTTGTAGGTACGCTTTCATGGCTTCAGTTTTTAATAAAGTTGAACCCACCTGTAGTGTATGAGCCAGGTGTTGGAAACCAGGGTAATTGGGATTTACAATGCCCCTGGGGAGAGGTTGAGTCCCTTTGTCAGACATTTCATCGGTGTCGTAATATTCGAAGGCCCTTTCCTCTTCCATTGGCGTCGAGCGGGCGGACACATTTTGGTTTCCTGAAAAACGTTTAGGGATTTCTGTAGACAGTTTAACGATTATTAGTATGGGCAGGTATGGCTCAATGTATTAGTATGTAGCTATATCTGACCTGAAGAACCAATTTCACAAAGTTTTCACATAAAAAGTCCTCTCACAAGAACTCAAAGTTATTCTACGAAAGAATGAGATTTCGCCGAACATAATTCAATAAAACGTACCTGGAAAAGTTTCAAGTGAAGTGAGAAAAGTTTCAGTGGCTCCCTCCAGGTTGGCTACTTGTGTGTTGTGTTTTACAAAGTTGAGATTAGCGTATTCTGTGTCAATTTGGTATTGTCTGTTGCATACTAAACGCACTTTTGTAGTGCTTTTAAAAGTAGCGAATTGATCATCGGATGAAATATTCACATTCGCTGAATGATGGCTATATTTTCCAGATTGGTTGAAATAATTCTTATCGTAGTTACTCTTCGAGTCGTCTCTGTTGCCTGTCCAGTTTCTTTTGTCAGGGTTCCTCGGGAAGTGCAATAATCTGGAGGGGTTAGCGACTTCCACATTACCGTTGTCAGTAACTTGTTTTAGCTTCATAATGAGTACCTGTGGACAATGGAACATACACAAATTATGAACAGTAATTAAAATTAAGGCTCAGATTCAAAATCAAATTTTAGATGTGTGTTTTATAGATTAGTAGGTATGGCCTAAGTAATACCTAAGTTTCTGACAAAATTAAATTACCACAGATTATTAAGAGTTAGGTATTACAGGTATCACGGTCAAAGCTTAAACCCATAATTGAAACAAAAAGTAAACTTTAGGAAAAACCGACTTCCACAGACCCTATTTGATTAGATTGAGTTTAATACAAACTGTAACCCCTTATCCCCCCCCCCCCTTGGGGAATTAATTTTGTCAAATCCCATATCAGTGCTACCCCACGCTACTAAGGAACCTCTGTACAAAGTTTCATGGCTCTAGGTCCACCGGTTTAGGCTATGCGTTGCCTGCCCGTCAGCCACGCATTGTATTTGTACCTAGTATTGAGCAGACCTGGTGGCCATATGTGGTCTTCATCAGCAGTTCCGCATCACAATATTATGCTTACCATGTGTATTTGCACGAGTTATTATGAAAAACACAAAAATCACTATAGGTGTGCCTATAATATTTGAAGAGTTCCCTGGATTTCTCCAGGATCCCATCATCAGATCCTGACCTGGTGTCAATGGGACCAATGGGAAGGTAAACCCTTTCAAACAAAAAAATAATTTTCCAAATCGGTCCATCCGTTTAGGCGCTATCGGGGTGCAGACATAAAAAAAAAAAACATCCGGACGAATTGTAAACCTCCTCCTTTGGGAAGTCGGTTAAAAAGATATTGTTTGTTTGTGTGTCGGTCGGCACCGGGGCAGTGCAACAGTTAACAGTTGAAGATTGAAGTGTCGGCCGGCAGGCACGCGGCGGGGCACGGGTATCGCCCCGTTCCGCCCACCAGCCCACGACTCACTTGCATTGAACCCACATCACCCCGCCGTTGTTCTAAATCTAATGATCTAGTTTCTAATCTAATCTACTTTTTACATCTAATGAAGTTTTCTAAATAACTCTCTCATGTAACTTAGTAAAGTCCTCACGTTCGCCTCGTTCTGTATAAATTTTGACATTGAGAAATTCGTTCATTGAATACATACAACAACTTCACGTCGTATAGAGCTTGTTTAAACAGAAGTGACGCGCTCCACCACCGCTTTACACACAGAAGCATTTCACAAATGAAGGAGTGGGGCAGGGGGGGGGGCACACCCCAGGTAGCAATTTACGGTCGGTGACGTCAAAACGACGTACGTTTTAAGTCATTCTAGGGTCAGTCCTCTTTTGGTCGTAATAGTACGTAAAAATGACGTCCGTTTAACGTCGGTAGGACGTCTTGATATGACGTCGAACCGATGTCTTGATATGACATCCTACCGACGTTTTGATATGACGTCATACCGACGTCTTGATATGGCGTCGTTTAGGCTTGGACAAATGTACGTCATTTTAGCGGACGAAAGGATGTCGTAAACGTGCGCCACCTAGGTCGAGCAAGACGGTAAAAAGACGTTATACTGACGTCTTGATATGACGTCCTACCGACGTATTGATATGATGTCCTACCGACGCGACGTCTTGATATGACGTCATTTAGACTTGGACAAATGTACGGCATTTTAGCGGACGAACGGACGTCGTAAACGTACGTCACATTAGGTCGAGCAGGACGGTAAAAAGACGTCATTGCGACGAGCGACGTCTAAATGCTACCTGGGACGTCATTTCAGTTGAACAAGCTCTACAAGTTTTTATACACATATCGTCACGTTCGATACTTTTAGGGTACCTATGTTACGGCTATCGTGGCTTTAGGTAGGTAGGTACATCAGAGCCGTGTATCGTAATAAATAACCCTTGCTTGTCTATTCTATTTCTAGCGTAGGTAATCCTTTGTACCTACCATAATTACAAAACGTTACTTTCCCTCTTCTTTGCCCAGAATTACAAGTTTCATTCTCGAAAGGCAATACTTGCCTACATTATAAAAGTACGCAGATATCTTTACCGGTATTGTTCTCCTCCAAAATGAAACAAATTTTCCTTCAGTAGGTTTGGCTTAACAATCTCATTAAGCGCCTTAATAAAGCAATTGAGCTTTATAATTGTTAATTGTAGAGCGGTAACGATCTTTGTTCAGTGTTTGGAGGCTGAAGTAGGACAGAGCCGGTCGAAGCCGCAGCCAGGCGGGGGCTGGGGGCTCACGGGGGGCTGGGGCAAGCGTTCGGCCGCGGCAATAACGAAATGTAGGTAGGTACATTGCGATTAAATGATAAACCAAGAGCCTATACCCTATACACAAAGCGAGGTTATGGGGCGCTAGACGCAAACGGTCGTACGTACTTATACTTAGGTACATCGAATTACAGAAAAAAAAATCGCGTGTAGCACCGTACACGTGTTAGAAGTAAAACTTCTGTAGCTAGATCATTAAGTGGTACCTATACTATACACCTATACCTACCTATACTAAAAGAGATTTAAATTTCCAATTTTGAGATCCAATCTCTGCTTCAAGTTACTTTTATGTTTCAGACGTCCGATTATTTGAAATTATTTTATACTTGTACTTACTTTTAATACGTCATGTCATTTATTTCCCACCATTCCTTATCTACAATTTGTCGCGCTCGTGGTGATATACTTAACTCATTCAATAGTGTCACTACTATTTGCATCTCGCTCAGATTATATACCATCTGACGACGTCACGTCTTAAAACCGTCTCGCTCAAATGTATGCATTGCTTTGCTTGTCTCTGTGCCCAGTCCCTTTATTTAATTGATCGAGTACGTATTTTCAACTATTCCAAGTTAATGTGTACCTGCGGGGCTACCATAAGGCTTGCCACTCACCTCAGTCGCGCAGATAAATGACAAAGAAGATGGCTAAATCAATATATGGACGACTGCCCCAGACATGTACAAAGACTTCTCAACAGCCAATAGCATTTAAATATTCATTCATAAATTTAATTTACTGCGTCTGTATTTAGTTTGTAGAACTTGAAGAAAAAAAAAAAATATAGGTAAATAAGAGTTGTTACTCAATACTCCGTGATTCCAATATGATTCCGTGACCTTTGCCGTCGCTAGAAATAAGCACCATTTTGCAATAACATGCAACATAACGCCATCTAGCCACTCCTCTGGAAACCTCCTGTTTTCAACAGTTTTGCTAGTTGGCAATTGGCAATTATGTTGCATGTTATTTTTAACGATGGCAAAAGTCACTAATCAATGGCGGAATCATAGAGTATGAAGTGACAACTCTTAATTATTTAATCATTTCCTTCAAGTTCTACAAACTAACTAAAGACGCAGTAATTTATGAGAGAATATTTAAATGCTATTAATTGGCTGTTGAGAAGTCTTTGTACATGTCTGGGGCAGTCATTTTGCCAAATTGCCAACTCCTTTCGCGTCTCAATGATGTTTCTCCATAAAATAGCGCGCATTCATTATGATATGACATTAAATTGTGACAAAATGCGTGGCTGGGGTGACTGGCGTGCCTTATGCTACCCCCGCTAACCTATACATACCTACTTTGCTAGGATTTTTTAGGGTTACCTCATCGCGAAGCGATGACGTAACTCTTATTTAATTTTATTCTTGACATTTCCTTAGTCCGCCATACGACATACCTCGATTTTGATATTTTACTTCAACATTATTGACTGGCATGAAGCATTAACTTTAAAATTACAAAAGCTTATTAAAATCAAAATCGTATAATTTCAACAGTTATAACAACAATTCAACTTTAAAATATGTATTACAAAAATTACATACAAACAAATAAGCGAAACAATAAGCCATTAAACTTATGGCTCTGTAAGCTGTAGACCTCGCTTTGGCCGTTTACTACAGATAAACATTAAATAGGTAGGTATGACACGTACTTAGTAGCTAAACTGCTAATTTGTGACTTGAACTGCACTATATAATAAAAAGTGGCTTTAGAACAGTTCTAGGTACCTACTTATTGTTTTCAAGAAGTCTTAATGCAGCCATCCATCACATCGGAATTTGCTTGAAAACTAAATATCACATTTGGATGATTCTAAGTGACTTTATGCGATCACTAGCTGCCTGTTGCGCGACTACGCAGCGCGTTTTAGGTACCTATTCCATAGTTACCGGCCACAAAACGATTCGTTCATCATTTTAGAAATCAATATCGACCCGTGTGACATTGATGAAACTCTTTTCTTACAAACTGTATGGATCGCATCGCACAACTGTCAAACATAAGTTCCGGTTCCAACAAAGAGGTTGAACGAAGTAGTTTTTGGTCACGTCACTGGTTTTGGCCTTTACCGGAAATCAAGAACTCGTGGAAGAATGCTTAAAATAATTTTTATTTGTTAACGTTTCATCAGGTTTTTCTCTCACTAATTAACATTCTTTATTGTACGAATGTATTATTATCTTATCTGATTAGTTAAAAACCGTATTGAAAATAGTTGCGGTTTTAAAAGTCTTCAGCCGACCCTGACGTCACCGATTCCAATTTCCGTTACATTTCTTAGCCACTCGTGATAGCACCCGGCTAGTAGTAATTGAAAAGCAAATATATGAATAACCCACAGTTGAGAGGTTAAATAAATTTTACCCCCGTGCCCCAAGAAGTTTTACTTCAAAAAAAATAAAATAGACATCGCAGACTTGCGTTGCGAGTAAGGAGTATCGCTATTTGAAAAGTTCTAATTTCGTTTATTATAATTTATGAAATTCACGACACGCCATTACGATAACCCACGAGCACACAATCTGCGGAACAAATATGTTAATTAGCTCGTTTTATGAGCATAGGAGTAATATGTATAACGTTACAACTAAAACCCGAAAAACTACTAAGGTAAGTAGGTATAGTTAGTTAGAACTAAATACTTTCTCAACAGGACTTCGTAACTAATAATCGAGGCATTTGAAAGTACGGATGTAGTAGGTATCTAGGGCATATCTAGGGTATAATATAAAACTAAATAAACTAGTGGCCCTGTGGGCAGTAGACCTCGCGAACAGTGGGGGACTGTGAACCAATTTATAGGTACCTAGGTATTTTAATTTCAAAAGTGAGGATTATAGCTTGGCGGCCATTCAGACTGGGAACGATTTCTAGCGTCAGTGTAATACCTTGGCATCCTGTCTGGGAGTCAGGACACCCGAGAGGCAGGGCACGATCAACAGCGGCGTAAAGTGTAATAGGGCTATAAATTATATGAATCCCTAATTTTTTATCCGCTTGTGTGTAGGTAGGTAACTCTCTAGAGCATGAATGGTTAAACATTTATTTTTTGGATCAGGGGTACAGAATTGGATTCTATTTTACGACCCCATTGATTGAACATAATATATAGTTATATGGAAAAATATGCAACTCTAACATCTGAAGTCTTATACTAAAAGATTAAGATATTAAAAGATTTAAGCAGATATAGCAGAACAAGTGGTCCATCGAGTCCTGCTTTTCCGTGTCGTGGCGACCGATGCCCGCTGCCACCGCCGCGCCGCCGCCGCCGCCGCCGCCCCGTCGTCGTCGCGTCGGAATTCGAGTCCGCATCTAATATTTATAGAGCCATTCTTACACGACCGTGGGACGCCGCGCAGCCGTGTGGGTTAAGATAAGAGAGCCGAGCCAGCCAACTCCTACATTATCATTCTAACTCTTTTGCTATCTATTGCATGGAGTAGGTTGGGGTCAGCATTAAACGTCTTCATGACCGTCTGTCTTGCACCCGATAGCTATTTGTCTTCCAAGTACCTACCTACCTACCACACAGCCACACAGGAACTCAGACACCTGCCTAAGTTTTCATAACATACCGAGCCTCATTATAACGAGTATACTGCAGCAGAGATAAAGATCATTTATTTGTGAACACAGGTATTATACATTTACAGATGTCAGGTAAGATTTTTGAGCTCAGTGTTCTGCCCAGGGCTTGGAGGAACGCGGCCTTTCCTACGGAAAGGGAGTAGCCATTCGCACTATTTCCCCTCTGCCAAAGTACAAGCCCAGCTGGGCATATGCGTTCAATAAAACTAGTTGTCGCTCGGATTTCCAACTAGACCGAGTCAAGTCGCGCGAGTGAACGGTGCCTAAACTTAAATCTACGTACTTACCAAGTTTCAACTGTGTAGTCCTAATACCTAGTTTTGGAATAAAGTTGCTGTGACATACGGACGGATGGACAGACTTGACGAAACTATAAGGGTTTCTTGTTTCTCTACGGAACCCTAAAAACGGCTAAACGCGGTTTCCCTAACAATTTATGACTGAGTCGTACGGACTCGTACGTATCGCCACACTGTCAAGCATAGTGAGTGGTAGTCTGTGGTAGGTTCTTCGTCATGACATGAACCATTTATACTAGGCTAGTACCTACCTATATGGGTGTGTAATAAGTTTGAAAATGGAACGATTTCTAGTTTTCATTGCCCGGCTTCGGAAACGCGAACTTTCAAGGAGTCTTTTGACAGCAGCAAAACCTCATTTTTGAGCTCGGATGATGTAAACTACTACCCGTTCGCTATAAGTTTGCCGGTGACGATGTGACGTCACTCAGAGGTAGGGTTAGCAGAAATATTACACATTTACAAAACATTTTATTAGGCAACAGTTAACACATTCGATCTATTAGATATTAAATAATCTACAACAATTAAAATAGTTTAGTCCAGCTAGGCTTACCTACGAGTGTATATTCCAAATTCTAATTAGAGTCAGGGGTCATGGATTTTTTTCCAATTTATTGTACAAACTTTGCTATAAATAAACCATTATTTCAAAATCTTTGTTTTTTATTTCAATAAATACACATTAATACACATAAATAAATAAAAATATCACGACTCTCGACTGCGAGTACTGTGACGCGTCAGCGATGACGTTGCTAACGGTGTGCGGATAGGGCGACTCAGGGGTGCGGTTGGCGGTTAGGGGAGGGCAACCGCATTCCACGCACCGGCAAACTTATAGCGAACGGGTAGTACTTACTATTGCGCTCTCCGTGTACGCGGTGTGTGCGAGTGGGATTTTATCTCTTTGGGACATTTTTTCGTTTCTAAACGAGTTGACTGTGCGTTGCCGGCGCTTGATGACCTGACGCGAGTAGAGGGGGATTCCATCCAATTCCATCGTTACTGTTTGTTTGGTTTGGACTTAGAAAGAGAGAGAGAGAGAGAGAAAGAAGCGTTTATTTGCCACTAAAATATAAAATTAACATAACGTGTTTTTTAGGGTACCGTACCCGAAGGGTGCTAAACGGGACCCTATTACTGAGACTTCGCTGTCCGTCTGTCCGTCCGTCCGTCCGTCCGTCCTGTCTGTCACCGGGTCCGTCTGCACGAACCGTAATAGCTAGAAAGCTGAAATTTTCACAGAATGTGTATATCTGTTGCCGCACCAACCACAAATACTGAAATACGAGAGATATTGCAAATTAAAGGGGGCCCCGATACAAGAGACGTGTTTAGATACACTTACGCATTTCAAAATGGAGATCTTGACTGAAACTGTTTAAATTTATTGTCATAGCAACCATGTCATAGACACATATACTACACATTTAAATATGATAGCATATTTCGCGTCAACCCACATGGTTGTGGTAGCTCAGCCGGTATGATGTAGACTCTCAATCCGGAGGTCGTCGGTTCAAATCTCGTGAAGGCATAAACTTTTTAAATTTTCTTTTTGTTGATTTTTTTATTGTTTTGAGTGCTTTTGATTTGTTGTACGATGGTACGGTACCCTTCGTGTGCGATACCGACCCGCACTTAACCGATTATTTATAATGTGTTTTTACATGTACCTATTAGGTAGTTAACTTTTATGTGCAATATAGAATTACGAATATGAGCTCCAACTCAATTTATTTGTGGCAACAATTGGACCATAAGTAGTCTAATACGCTGTCGGCAGGGCCCTGTCTGACTCACTGTCTCTTTCTAGTCATTCCATCAGAGTGAGACGTCTATACAAATCGTGCCGTGCCGACAGCGTAATGTATGTAATAAGCGCTAATGACTGGACTCTGCTTATGCTGAGGATGTGACGTCATCACTGCGCTGTTTTTCAGGCCGCCCTTTTTACTTAGACTTAACTAAAGTAAACAAAAGAGAAAAATAAAACAAGAAATTATCATAACGATAATTCTCTTTCTTATTATTAATTTTTGTTCTTTCTGAGTTCCTTTCTTTTTCTTTCCTTTTATCTGTCAACCAAACTGACACTCTTCTTTTTAATCTATGCTCCTGTCACATTCACATGTGTCACACACACACAGACATCTGTGGACATTGATATGGCACTTCTGGGCGTGCGATGCTGATGTTTTTCTAAAATATATTTTCATAATAAATTCACGCGACAACTAAATTTCTAGGTGGAAAATGGATAAGAATCAGAATCAAGCTAATAAGTGCTACTGTGCACATTGCTTCATGCCCATCAACGCCGACGACATGGTCGACATAGAGGGACAGAACTACCACAGGATATGCAGCTTGTGCTGTGAGTCTGCTTCCAATCCAAGTATAATTCCTCCGACCGACATTTTCAAGTTGGTAGAGCTTGTCCAAACTGAAATGTCTCGCCCACCCACTACCTCATTTACACACACAAGCATATAGCAAATGAAGGAGTGGGCGCGTCATTTCAGTTTGAACAAGCTATACATGAGGATGATGGGTTAGGTTTGTCCTGCAGCACACCCTTATTGAAGGTGTCTTGCAGGTATCTGTCGGCAGGTCCCCACGTCTCTGAAGACATTCTACGGCCACGTGTTCTGCCAAGACTGCTTCAAGCGGCAAGTGCTGAAGAAGAACCGCGGGCAGAGCCCGAGATTGCAGTGCCAGCGCTGCCGCATGCAGTGGGCGCCCGAGCCGGCGCCGGCGACGCACCAGCCGTCCGACAACAACGGTTGGCTCAAACAAACAATCCTGTTCATACTAGCGGCTTTTATTGAAATTCTGTGAGGATGTAACTATAGACTTTGATTAACTTCCGTTCGCATCCAAATCCACCAGTAATTTTTCAATTCTGTAAGAGTTTTGAGCTGCACAGAAATTTTATGTTGAATAATGTTTGTTATCTACCAATAGAAGCGAAGAAAGATGAGAGCTCTGCCTCCAAGAAGAATGAATCAAAGAAAGAGGAAACAAAAGACAAATCGTCTAGGAAATGCTTCTGCTCAAGGTGTCTTCAGAGAATTGAGGGAGAGAAAGTGGAGATTGACGGGCAGTGCTTCCACAAGCATTGTGCCAAATGCTGTAAGTAGACAAAATATTTAAGTTATGGTATAATAATAATAACTATTATTATTCTTTCTGTTTGCCAAGTAGGGCGAAATAGTAAATACCTATTCTACATCTCTAAATATTCCGCAGATAGGTGCCTTATAATAAACGGTTAGAATTAGAACTCACAAACACGTCGTAACTGATGACCATTGTAATAGTAGATATGGTAACTAGCTTCTAGTTTTTAAAGCAAGCGGTTCAGGTTCATGTAGCAACTAGGGTAAGATGTATTTTGAAGTAATTTCCCAATAACGGAACGTGACGTGACGTCGGCAGGCCGCTGTCGCCGAGTGCCGACCACGTCGCCCAAGATCTACAACGGGAGGGTGTTCTGCTCTGAATGCTACCGGACCCTCATGAGCATGAACCGCAAGGCTGACAGCACAGCAGGGTTCTGCAGGTCAGGGTTAAGCACATTGCACATTGCGCTGGATCGACATTGTTAGTCATATATTCACGTAGTATTAGATATATCGATAAGACATGTCGATCGGCACAGTTAAGGTATTTTTACATAACCACGTAAGTTTGTACAGATTTATATATGCCAGTATTTGTAATAATAAAACAGTTTAGTATCATTCTGCGCGCATTCAGCCCTTTTACTCTACTCCCGAAGGAGTCTATCATCTCATCATACATTAAAATTCTGGTCTCTTGTGTCTGGTTTGAGGCACATGACGCTTCTGCTTTTATGTTTCTTTATTTAGGCAAGGAGTTAGTAGAGACTAAATACATTCTAAACTTCCTCAACATTAACTGGGCTCCCATCCTCTCTGAAATTATGGTATCTGGATCCTAGACGTAAATATTCCTTAAATAAGCGGCCAAGTGCGAGTCGGACTCGCGCACGAAGGGTTCCGTATCCGTACCATTATCTACAAAAATCCGCAAAAAAAAAAAAAGTTGTGTGGGAGCCCCCCCTAAATATTAATTTAATTTTAATTAATTATTTTTTAAGTAAATAATATACTCAATATATTGTGAACATTTTAAGCGTCTACCTGCTACCATTATCAATATCGAGCAAAAATGAGCGAAAAAACCACGTTTGTTGTATGGGAGCCCCCCTTAATATAAAATTTCTTTTGTTTTTTAGTATTTATTGTTATAGCGGCAACAGAAATACATCATCTGTGAAAATTTCAACTGTCTAGCTATCACGGTTCATGAGATACAGCCTGGTGACAGACAGACAGACAGACAGACAGACAGACAGACAGACAGACAGACAGACAGCAGACAGACAGACAGACAGACAGACAGACAGACAGACAGACAGACAGACAGACAGACAGACAGCGAAGTCTCAGTAATAGGGTCCCGTTTGGCACCCTTCGGGTACGGAACCCTCGAAAGCAGTCTCTGTTTCCTAACTGTAGTCAGGTATAAACGAATTTATGGTGTATTCTAGAGAATGGAAGAATCCCGCAATGGCTCACATCAACCAGTGCATGGCTGGCAACACCGCTGGTTTCTTCATGATGATGCAACATGGAGGTCCGTTCTGCGGGGGTGGACCCGGCGGAGGAGCCCTTGGTGAAGCCCCCAGCGGAGCCACCGGTGCAGCCCCCGGCGGAGCCAGCGCCGCCAGCAGAGCCCCAGCGCGCGCCAGCGCTGGGGCTCGCGGGTGGCCGACCACCGAGCCCGACAAGTATGACCTGCGATCACCATCCGGGTTAAACACCGGTGAGTTAAAAGATCAGAGATTTTAGGTACGACTAGTGTCTGCAGCTGTACGTATACTCCTCATTGGGAATGTAGCGTGTTCTTGTATATAGGTTGTAGGTATTTAGATTTTACCTAAGCCGAAATCGAATGCTGAACCTCCTTTCCGCGTAGAGGCCCGAAGTGTTTGGGGATGCAGATAATGACGAGAAAAATTAAAAGTAGCTGGAACAAGGAGCAGACCACCTGTTAGCTGGTGTAGTCACACGCAGGAATACCTGCAGCTTGGTGTATACGAGCGAGACAACACACGCCACCCAAGACAGAAGGAATTGGAGATCTGTGGTCAAGCCCCGTAACACCATAACAGTCACAATCCTTAGCCACGAGGAAATTACTAAAAAGAAGGTCAGGCAACGTCACCAACAAACTGGGTGTCCCTATCCAAGTCATAATCTGTCTGTTTTGTCTCAGGTTCGTAACTGTTGCAGCGCTCCCCACGTCCCGCGGGCCGGGCGGCAACGAGGAGGGGCTCCCCCCCGCATCCCCCGCAGCCGCTGGAGACTTCGCCCTCGACACCCGCACCGGAGCCGCTGACGTCGACCCCGACATGCATTACTCGCCGATTGACGGATCAGCCATTGACGTAACAGTGGAACAGAATAAAAAAATAGAAAAGTTGACGAAACTGTTGCGACAAACGAATGATTCTCAATATAGCAAAAAATGGAAAAACTTTGACATTGAAGACTTTCAGGATCCCACCTCATACGGTTGGGTTGACATTCAGGATCGAATAATGAATAAAAGTCAAGTGAAGATGCAACAGCGACCGCAGAGCCTGTGGCAATGTGGAGTCTTAAAGTACTATTATGTCACCAATGATGGGTGTGATGACAAGCCAAGTCTGTCCAAAGATGTTATGTGTAACTTTATTCGCTCGGTTTGGAAATAAAAATGTAGTGTTTATTTTAATTACGTATTTGTTATTATTAAATAACATCTCCCAAGTCACTCGATGAAATAATAAAATTGGTTAAGTGCGGGTCGGTATCGCACACGAAGGGTACCGTACCATTGTACAACAAATCAAAAGCACTCAAAACAATAAAAAAATAACCAAAAAGAAAATTTAAAAAGTTTATGCCTTCACGAGATTTGAACCGACGACCTCCGGATTGAGAGTCTACATCATACCGGCTGAGCTACCACAACCATGTGGGTTTACGCGAAATATGCTATCATATTTAAATGTGTAGTATATGTGTCTATGACATGGTTGCTATGACAATAAATAAACAGTTTCAGTCAAGATCTCCATTTTACAATGCGTAAGTGTATCTAAACACGTCTCTTGTATCGGGGCCCCCTTTAATTTGCAATATCTCTCGTATTTCAGTATTTGTGGTTGGTGCGGCAACAGATATACACATTCTGTGAAAATTTCAGCTTTCTAGCTATTACGGTTCGTGCAGACGGACCCGGTGACAGACAGGACGGACGGACGGACGGACGGACGGACGGACGGACAGACGGACAGCGAAGTCTCAGTAATAGGGTCCCGTTTGGCACCCTTCGGGTACGGTACCCTATAAATATAGTGTTTATTTTAATAACGTATTTGTTATTATTACATAACATCTCCCAAGTCACTCGATGAAAGGTAATAGGAAACTTTGGGGTTCCTTCCGTATACAAAGGGTGTTAAACGAGACCCTAAAAAACCTCTAAAATAAAAGTATCGTACCTTTCCATTTCGGAGGGCAAAGGTCAAATGGATAGTAAAGTGATCCGGCGTTAATGTAATGAGTGAGTGTGCTAACTCGACCCAAAGTCTACCGTTGACATTCACGGTTCGTCGTTTTATAGAGCCCTTTATTGCACGCGGGGACTTAATGACTGTTTAACAAACACCTGATGGCTCACAATTACTGCTCGCATCACTGATCTCAGCGCAGTAGGTACATGTTCTCTACCTACTGTGCCACGAGACTTCTTAGATTGCCTATAAAAAACTTAACATACCTGGTAACCCGTAATAACCAGAGAAAATAGTAGATTGTTTACCAAGGGAGTAAAGAACTACTCGTATTTTTAGGGCGAGTGTTTTTTGAATCCTGAGCGACCGAGGGATTCTAGAGGCAAAAATAGCCATAATATAGCATCACTCGAGCCAATAATTGAAACAAAAAGTAAACTTTAGAAAAAACAGACTTCCACAAACCCTATTTGATTAGATTGAGTTTAATACAAACTGTAACCCCTTACCCCCCCCCCCCCCCTGGGGAATTAATTTTGTCAAATCCCATCACAGTGCTACCCCACGCTACTAAGGAACCTCTGTACAAAGTTTCATGGCTCTAGGTCCACCGGTTTAGGCTATGCGTTGCCTGCCCGTCAGCCACGCATTGTATTTGCACCTATTATTGAGCAGTTCTGGTGGCCATATGTGGTCTTCATGAGCAGTTCCGCATCACAATATTATGCTTACCATGTGCATTTGCACGAGTTATTATGAAAAACACAAAAATCACTATAGGTCTGCCTATAATATTTGAAGAGTTCCCTCGATTTCTCCAGGATACCATCATCAGATCCTGACCTGGTGTCAATGGGACCAATGGGAAGGTAAACCCTTTCAAACAAAAAAATAATTTTCCAAATCGGTCCATCCGTCTAGGCGCTATCGGGGAACATACATAAAAAAAAAAAAATATATCCGGACGAATTGTAAACCTCCTCCTTTGGGAAGTCGGTTAAAAATAGTTTTTACTCCTGAGGTGGATACTCTCTTTTCATCACCCTCTATGAGAAAAGGAGTAATTAATACAATACCTACCATACATATTTAGAATTTGAATTGTAGCATCACTCGAGCCAAAAATAGTTTTTACTCCTGAGGTGGATACTCTCTTTTCATCACCCTCTATGAGAAAAGGAGTAATTAATACAATACCCATAATACCTACCATACATATTTAGAATTTGAATTGTATCTTGAAAATAGGCTCGCAATGCATTTTCAGAAAACCACTTTATTCCTCTTCAATTTTTGACAGGACTACAGTTTTTACATATATTCCTCTTGATTTTATTGGTAACAGATCTCTTATTTCTCATTTGTGTTTGTTGTTAGGTCGCAGTTGGTTGGTTAAATCAGACACTTAACTAACACGATAGACCGTTAATTAAAGATCGATATTTAACCAAGTCACTTGCGTTTTTAAATAAAGCATCGTCGAAAACGTTTAACGATCTGTCTTACCGAAAGCCAGCGTGTTGGTTAAAACAAGATGGCGTCACGACAACAGCTGATTACTTTCAGAGTCTACTTTTTGGCAAACTTCAGTTTGTTGTGTTCAGTGGTTTCTTGTTTCAAAGGTCTTTGGTGCAATTGGCCAATTGTAAACAGTCATGTTGTCGACTCCGCATGATTACCTATTTAATTTATTTTGTTTGTTATTTCTATGTGATCGTGAAGAACTGAGAGCTTAGAAATTCCGCGTTTTGTTTTATTGTAAATGATTACTTAGCTAAATCAAGAAGAGTCTCGTTTTTGTAGTGAATCTTGTTGCAAACATGGCTTCAGAAGACTCGACACGTTCGTTCAAAGAAACATTCTACGGAAATTTCAATTTCAATTTTTTGTTTAGCTAAACGATAGACAGATAGCGCAGTGACGCATTTACATTAATATATAGGTAACGGATGTTAAAGTTGGCACCATTATGTGTCAAAATCACATATTATGTACAGAAGATTCTAGAACCATGATCCTAGTAACTGTAGTGCCGTGCACGCAGCCTTCTGTACAGCTTAGTGTAAAAGATAACAGTATAAGTAAAACGAGGTACCTGCTAAAGACGCCATCCTGGCAAAACCTTAACGCACTCACTGAACTGAATAATAGATGCAGCTAGAACAAGGTTATCTTTTATTCGGCAAGAGTCGGAACCGACCGGTCGGCGGCGACCGGTGCACTCACGGCGGCGGCTCCGCAACCGCGAGCCCGCGACCGACACGCAACTCGCACGCACCACGCCCGCACGCACCACCCACGCACGCACGCGTGTCGAGTGGCTGGCGTTCACGTCAAAGCCTAACGGGTTTACAATGTAATAAACTGTTTGTGTGGGAGGCTTTCGAGGCAAGAGGACGCGCGCTCCCGACCGCGGCTCACAGGCGAGTGACGTGCGCGCGAGAGGGAGGGGGGAGGCCGCCTGCCCTGCACCCTGTCCGCTCTGCACGCTAGGGCGGGCGGACTACGCTGTAGTTGACAGAGAAACCTACACGGGACGTTTAACGACAGTTTCTTTAATTTGGTATTTGGAGCCACCGCATCTTAATATTGAAGAATGAAGACGAAGACCATTGTAGGTTGTAATTTCGTAATTCGTGGTTTCTCTTATTGCACTAGAATCACAATAAACAGATAACTTGTGATGGAAAAAACATGTACAAAGGCGAGCGAGGATGTCGACTTCATTTTAAAATACTTTGCCGTGGTTAGCTTTATGTAGTAAGTAAGTAATTAATGAATTTTGTATTTCTTAACTATATCTACATTCTTAGCAAACGAATGCGGTACATTCTATTATGTTGCAATATTCTCGGAGGCCCGGAGCGGAGGACATACATACATACACGACATACACACAACACTACAGCTACAGCCTAGGTCCTAACGCGCAAGTCTAGTGCACTCACACTGACGA
Source organism: Argyresthia albistria (assembly GCA_963457715.1). Lineage (NCBI taxonomy): Eukaryota > Metazoa > Arthropoda > Insecta > Lepidoptera > Argyresthiidae > Argyresthia > Argyresthia albistria. Next base: position 14,853 of record OY735255.1, on the reverse strand, counting down.
CGACGTCACGACGTGTACACTCGACACGGAATACACCACGGTTGGAATCTCAGGTTAGAATATTGTCCACACAACATAAGAGTGGTGCAAAGTTGTGAAGATGTCACTGCACCAGTTGCTGAGTGTACGGGCTCATAATGAACGTGTGGAGTTGAAACCTCTTTTGTCTGAAAGAGAACTTTTCAGTCGGCTCTCTATTTCTGTTGGAAGAATGAAATGTCCCCGTTGTTTTTTTGCTTAGATTATATACAAATTTTTTTGATAGTCTTCTTTAAAAACAAACCAACAACAGCCGTCTTTATAAGGTACGATTGTTATCAATTATCTTAACTTAATCAATTGCACACACTGCGCTGCATGGTAGAATTACAACTGGGTGAGATAGCGAGTGGAAATGAATGGATGAATCAAAGCCGCGCGGCGTGGCAGCAGGGCAGCGACTGCGCAGCAGCAGGGCAGCGATTGCGCAGCAGCAGGGCAGCGATTGCGCAGCAACAGGGCAGCGACTGCGCAGCAGCAGGGCAGCGATTGCGCAGCAGCAGGGCAGCGATTGCGCAGCAGCAGGGCAGCGATTGCGCAGCAGCGAAGAATTTGTAATTCAGGGAACCGGTGCAACCTTACTTTATACTACTTTATTGCACAGAAAACAAAATACAGACACTTAATATTGGAAAAAACATGCACAAAGGCGAGCTTATCTCTAGCAAATCTTGCACGAATCTTTAGATTTAATGAAAAAGTTTTAGGCTGTTTCAGAAAACATCCCTTTCTAGAATGCGCTGCTCTCTCGCGGGAGCAGTGGTACTACTGCCCCCTGCCTCAGTGTAGCGGTCGCACTTCAAATCCCCCATGAACAGTGAGCAGGGACCGGGAGGTTCCTGTGAGGACTGCGCTGCGCTTGTTGGTTGTTTTACAGCCAGCTTGGTATTGGCGCCGCTTCATAGATGGCGTTTTGCTGAAACTTTTCCGGGTTGAGGAAAAACATTTCTCTATAGAAATGCATTCCGTTCTAACACCACAAAATTAAAGGAACATAATTTATTTCCATTAGTAAGAAAAATTTCAGGCTCTCTAAAGGAAAAACCCGTGTCGTAAAGTCTTCACAAAATAAAAGGCCCGTTTTGACAGTTCACGCCACGAAGTTTAAACCCCTAATGAGTAGGTAATAAAAGCCAACTGTTGCGTACAAGCAAAGCGTACAAGTTGCACCCAGGAAAACCGCTTCTATTAACTACGCGTTAGGGGTTAAAACTTCATGGGCGTGAACTGTTAAAACGGGCCTATTATTTTGTGAAGACTGTAGTTGAGATTAAGATCCTGTTTCTTACGGTTTCCGATTCACTGAAGTACATCCATCCTGTTCGACATGGAGGAGGCGCAATAGTCGCTTGGTCGCTAGAATAAATAAAAATAAATAAAATAAATAAATTGGTCTTTATTCCGGCCGTAGCCATATATACAAAGTTACAAATAAAATAACAACAAATAAAACATTGCTAATGCGTATACGTCAGGTGTACTCGCGTCCACGTGTCCTGTATAGGTCCACGGAGTGCCAGAGCTGCCTGCAACATGGTGTTGCCGGATCTGGCATACCGCTCCTGCGTAGACGCTATCCGGTGCCTCATGAGACCGTGGAAGCCCGGGAGTCTCCTCTCCGTAAACATCTGCGACGCGCTGCAGTATCGTGGCAGTCGACAGATGATCCTGAGCGCATTGTTGTACTGCACTCTCATAGCATTGTAGTCAGCTTGTCTGTACCTGCACCATAGTTAATTCGTGTACAGGCCAGTACAGTACGCGAGAAACAGGGTAACTTTGACCGCTTCGCTACATCTCGTGAACCGACGCGCAATCATGTTGGAGCGCACACTGATGGCTCTTTGCTGTCGTTTGATGTCCCTAGCTTCAGACATTTATTTATTTATTTATTTACTTATATGGACAAACAACAGTAATAAACTTTACAAAACATAAATTACAAACACAAGACATGTCGTCGGTAATAATATGTCCCAAGTACTTGAACTCTGCGACTGTCTCAACATCTTTTCCGTCCAAGTATAGCGGAGGCACACACGTTGGTCCGTTTTTTGCTCTGAAGATCATCATCTTGGTCTTACTGACGTTATAGACGAGCCCATGCGTCTGTGCGTATTACTCGCACGTGCTTAAGAGTCAACGAAGAGCCTTAATCGAGGGTGCCAGAAGGACCTATCGTCTGCGTATTCTTTCTTGCCCTTCTTTGCTCCATCCCTAAGCCCATACTTCCGAACGGGCGGTAGTATACAAAAATATTAATATTATATTGACGTTGACTAAGTAATAATGTATGATTTTATGGTCAATAAAAAATTTGAACTGAACTATGCAATGTGGTTGACGCATGTACCGGCCAGGTGGCATCCGAAGTTAGTTTCTTGCAGTTTCCTGCTCAAGTCATCCATATAGACATTAAACAGCATCGGAGACATGGCACCGCCTTGACGGACGCCACATTGAAGTGGAGCAGGAGATGAGTATGAGCCGCTCCATCGTACAACGTTCTGCTGCTCGCGGTGCCAGGTCTTCAGCAACGAGATGATTGGGCTAGGTACTGCCCTCTCTTGCAACTTCGACCAGAGCTTATCATGTACGACTCGGTCAAACGCTTTGGACAGGTCTAGATAACAGGCATATACGCTGGTGTCTCGTTTTACGTACTGCCCGATGGTCTCTTTCAGCGTAAATATAGCCATGTCGGTTGAGCTTTGGGGCTTAAATCCAAACTGAGCGTCAGTCGTGTGCAGTTTCAAAAATATTTTATGCAGTATTAATCGCTCCATTATCCTAGCACATATTGTAGATAACGATATTGGTCTGTAGCTAGCAGAAGAAGATGAATCCAGCTGTCGGTTTTTCAGTATCGGAACGACGACTGCTTTTGTGAAATCAGACGGTAAATGGTTAATGTCGATCATGTTATTGAATAGCATTGCTAGAAGATCCGCTAGAATACTGCAGGCAAACTTTATATGTTCGGCCGAGAGCCCATCGCTAGCAAGGCTGCTGTATCACGAGGTCTCACCAGGACATGCATCCTGTTCGACATGGAGGAGGCGCAATGTAGTCGCTTGGTCGCTAGCAAGGCTGCTGTATCACGAGGTCTCACCAGTACATGCATCCTGTTCGACATGGAGGAGGCGCAATGTAGTCGCTTGGTCGCTAGCAAGGCTGCTGTATCACGAGGTCTCACCAGTACATGCATCCTGTTCGACATGGAGGAGGCGCAATGTAGTCGCTTGGTCGCTAGCAAGGCTGCTGTATCACGAGGTCTCACCAGTACATGCATCCTGTTCGACATGGAGGAGGCGCAATGTAGTCGCTTGGTCGCTAGCAAGGCTGCTGTATCACGAGGTCTCACCAGTACATGCATCCTGTTCGACATGGAGGAGGCGCAATGTAGTCGCTTGGTCGCTAGCAAGGCTGCTGTATCACGAGGTCTCACCAGTACATGCATCCTGTTCGTCATGGAGGAGGCGCAATGTAGTCGCTTGGTCGCTAGCAAGGCTGCTGTATCACGAGGTCTCACCAGTACATGCATCCTGTTCGACATGGAGGAGGCGCAATGTAGTCGCTTGGTCGCTAGCAAGGCTGCTGTATCACGAGGTCTCACCAGTACATGCATCCTGTTCGACATGGAGGAGGCGCAATGTAGTCGCTTGGTCGCTAGCAAGGCTGCTGTATCACGAGGTCTCACCAGTACATGCATCCTGTTCGACATGGAGGAGGCGCAATGTAGTCGCTTGGTCGCTAGCAAGGCTGCTGTATCACGAGGTCTCACCAGTACATGCATCCTGTTCGTCATGGAGGAGGCGCAATGTAGTCGCTTGGTCGCTAGCAAGGCTGCTGTATCACGAGGTCTCACCAGTACATGCATCCTGTTCGTCATGGAGGAGGCGCAATGTAGTCGCTTGGTCGCTAGCAAGGCTGCTGTATCACGAGGTCTCACCAGTACATGCATCCTGTTCGTCATGGAGGAGGCGCAATGTAGTCGCTTGGTCGCTAGCAAGGCTGCTGTATCACGAGGTCTCACCAGTACATGCATCCTGTTCGACATGGAGGAGGCGCAATGTAGTCGCTTGGTCGCTAGCAAGGCTGCTGTATCACGACTCACGAGGTCTCACGGGAGCCAGGTCCTGTTATAATTCCTTGCGGCTTGCCGCGGGCTGTAAACATTTGGAACACCGATTTTATGTGCAATGAATGGCCTATTTATCCAAACCCACGAAGGTATTCACCTAACGACCATGAAACTCAAACATTATTAGAATAAAAAACAGGCCAGGTGCGAATAGAACTCGCGCACGAAGGGTCCGTACCGTACTCTTTTTTGAATGTGAAAAGAGTGGGACCACAGACATAGTGAAACTGTCTCTTATGGTGGAAGGAAGTGCGTTCCACAGTCGGCTTGCCTGCAACCTGAACGAGTGCTCATATGCCGAAGTGTTATGGCCTTGGAGTGGCTAATTTAGCCACAGCCGCTAGCCGCTAAGAGTAAGAAACTGTGTGAGATTTCCGATGCTGATCGCCTGAAAAGAGATGCTTAAAGCAGTCTCGAATTTAGATGGGGTAGCGCGGATTTTTCAATATATTGAAGAGATAATGAAGAATATGGGAGTCTCTGCGACGACGGATCGGAAGCCACCCTAACTCTTTGCGATATTGAGAAACATGGTCGAATGTACGCAGCCCGAAGATAAACCGAATTCCGAGGTTTTGAAGTCGCTCGAGTCAGCTCAGTCGTTCAGTAGATCTTCGTTCGCACTCGCCCAACTGACATCGGGGCGTAGTCGATTAGCGGCAGGAGAAGGGGTTTTGGTTTGCCGCGGCAAGAAGTGCTGCAGTCGTCTGAGGGAGTGGAAAGACGCAAACGTCTGTAGTATGGCAGCCCCCTTAAATATTTATTTTATTCTGTTTTTTAGGGTTCCGTACCCGAAGGTTGCCAAACGGGACCCTATTACTAAGCCCACCCTGTCCGTCTGCCCGTCTGTCACCAGGCTGTATCTCATGGACCGTGGTAGCTAGACAGTTGACATTTTCACAGATGATGTTTTTCTGTTGCCGCTGTAACAACAAATACATCATACAAATACTTACGTCATTTATTGTGCAATTCAGTTGTTACTCTATGTTGTATTAAATAATAATATTCTAATAAAATATGAGGCGCCTTTTATTTTCTCATAGAGAGTGATGAAAAGTGGAGTGTATCACTCGGGCCCAAAATATATTTTTGGCTCGGGCGATGTACTTTGAATCCTAGTCTACGTTCAGGATTCTACTAAAAAATCCCTCGCTACACTCGGGATTCTACTCTGGAATCCCTCACTTTGCACTGGATTCAAAAAAGCGCCCTCGCCGTAAAAATATTATTTTGCTCCCTTATGACTTATGATACACATGATACAATCTACTGTTACTAACGAGCCTCCTCCGTTGAGTTAGTTAATTTATCATCATCATGTATTATCAATATCATGTACACAGACTTCAACATATAATGGTCTGTGATTAATGAGTATGGCAAATACTTTTAAAAAGTGGCCAAGTGCGTGTCGGACTCGCCCATGAAGGGTTCCGTAGTAGCAACCATGGAATTTTGCGTTGTAACTTTGTTTTTCATAGAGTTTGTATGAATGACCAAGTTATCTTTGCGGTTTTTAATTAATGTTTTATAATTAAAAAACTGCTTATTATATTTTGTTCACACCAATTTTCGTTGAAAGTTTGTATTGAGATACACAGTATATATTTTTTTTTGTTTTAAAAGTTGGAGGGGGGGACACATTTTTTTTCCACTTTGAAAGGGTCTGTCTCTTTAACGATTGACTTTGAGGAAAAATGGTTTTAAGAACCTCAATGTCATTTTTAAAGACCTATCTATAGGAAACCCCACACATATAGGTTTGATGAAAAAAATATTTTTTGGTGTCAATTCCATGTTTGGGGAGCCCCCCCCTTAATATTTTATTATTTCAATTTTTGTATAAAAATCGTAAAGCTGTTTATGAAAAAAATATACATACCAAGTTTCAACTGTGTAGCGTTAATAGTTTTGGAATAATGTTGCTGTGACATACGGACGGACAGACAGAGACTCGACGAACTATAAGGGTTCCTTGTTTCTCAAACGGAACCCTAAAAACTGGTCAATGTGTCAATGGCGAGTAGGAATCCCATGCGAAGGGTTTTTATTTATTTATTTATTTATTTATTTTAGGTCTGCCAACAGACAGTACATGTTTTCTTAATATAATTCTTAACAATTTACAATTTAGATGTTTGTCTACTTAAAGGCGAACACAGCCCGCTTATAAAAAATTAATAATTATATAACATTAAGTAATTACATATTAACAGATAATTAGTATTATAGACAATTATAAACAATTACAAGACAATTCCGCATGGCAAATTAAGTAGGTATTCATTTATTTATTTGAATTAGATAAAGTATAATTGAAATTAAAATTAAAGAGGGGTTATTTTTTAGGAAATTATTTGAATTGTTTCAATTTGATAAATTAATTGATTAGTTAGTTAGTTAGGTGTAGTTCGAGCTTTGGACAGAATGAAGAAAGTTTATCATGAAACACGTCGAAGGATGTTGTTTGACATTTGTGCAGAGTGTTATACATTCGTATCATTCTCGTAGTGGGGGAGTTAATGCCGAGGTTTGTCTTCCAAACTTTCTCTCTGAACAGTTTATGAGTACCAGGTCGTGGGAGTCTGCTTGGAACCGAAATAGTGAATGAATCTAAGAGCTGCGGACAGTCCACCTGACCGTTTAGCACTTTATGCATAAATTTCAAGGGTTCGGAACCATAGTACAAGCACAAACTCAAAATACACCCTCCGCGCGACAGACAGATGGACGGACAGACGGACAGAGCAAGCTTAACAATAGGGTTCCATTCGATCCCGTAAGGAACCCTAAAAAAGCTGAGTGCGAGACGACACCCCTTGTGGTTAGTAGGTAGCACCGCGTGGGGTAAACAGTGAAGCGCCTTCCCCCCCGTACTTACTGGTACCCGACTGCCCCCGCTTACATTCTGTGAATGGCGCGATGTATTTCTACGGTTATGGCACCCGCGACCCCGCGACCCCGCGACCCCGGGACCCCGCGACCCCGCGACCCTGAAACTCGTTGGCCGCTTCGATTCTCTTCAGTAATCACAGTAATGTTCGATGTCGCTGTGTTACGGTTTGGACCTTAATCAGAGCGACCTAATATTACGCTAAGTGCGTGGCGGATCACGTGAAATGTAGGGTTCCTTAGTTGCCCGTCACAGTATTGGCACAGAAGAGATAATAGTACTCCGGTATTGGTAAGTACACATACTCGTATTATTACGACGGATAAAACTATTCGGTTTAAAACGAACGAAACGGGAAATGTAGTTTGATATATCAAATCGACATAGACATAGGTATTTATTTATTTATTTATTTATAGGTAACAAGGCACATCAACAATGCAAACACTTACATTATAATTGAAACAAAAAGTAAACTTTAGAAAAAACCGACTTCCACAAACCCTATTTGATTAGATTGAGTTTAATACTAACTGTAACCCCTTATCCCCCCCCCTTGGGGAATTAATTTTGTCAAATCCTATATCAGTGCTACCCCACGCGACTAAGGAACCCCTGTACAAAGTTTCATGGCTCTAGGTCCACCGGTTTAGGCTATGCGTTGCCTGCCCGTCAGCCACGCATTGTATTTGTACCTAGTATTGAGCAGATCTGGTGGCCATATGTGGTCTTCATCAGCAGTTCCGCATCACAATATTATGCTATGTGCATTTGCACGAGTTATTATGAAAAACACAAAAATCACTATAGGTCTGCCTATAATATTTGAAGAGTTCTCTCGATTTCTCCAGGATCCCATCATCAGATCCTGACCTGGTGTCAGTTCAGTTCAGTTCAGTTCAAAATTTTTATTGACCATAAAATCATACATATTACTTAGTCAACGTCAATATAATATTAATATTTTTGTATACTACCGCCCGTTCGGAAGTTGTGGGCTTAGGGATGGAGCAAAGAAGGGCAAGAAACCTCCCCCGTACCTCTTTTAAAATATCAGAGCCTTAAAAATACAATGTTATGTATTTCTACTTAAGTCTAAGGAAATACACCGAGGAGAGACGTACTGACTCAGTCCATCGCCCCTCTTTGGATTTCTGTGCGCTGAGATGGTAAAGACCATGCAGTTTTGTCATCTAAATATTCTTTTACACTGTAATATGACTTCTTCAATAGGCCGTTTTTGACATAGTTTTTGAACCTCCTTTCTGGTAGGTCCGTTGCTTCATTAGGTATTTTATTATAAAAACTAACACATACTCCCATAAAAGAGTGAGCAACCTTACTGAGTCTGAACGCGGGCATAGCAATCTTATTTCTATTTCTAGTGCCAATACTATGATTATGACCTAAAGTCTTAAATAAACCTATGTTTTTTCTGGTATACATGATATTTTCATAAATGTATTGACAGGTAACAGTAAGTATATTGATATTTTTGAATTTGTCCCTTAGTGATTGCCTAGCATCTAGTTGATAGATAGCCCGAATGGCCCTTTTTTGTAAGACAAATATTGTGTTTATATCTGCCGCTCTCCCCCAAAGAAGTATTCCGTAAGACATAATACTATGGAAATAACTAAAGTAAACCAATCTGGCAGTTCCTACATCTGTGATGTGTCTGATTTGCCTGACCGCATAAGCAGCTGAGCTAAGTCTTCGTGAGAGACTAGTTACATGAGGACCCCATTGAAGTTTCGAGTCTATAGTGATTCCAAGGAAAATTGTTTCTTCAACGAGGTCTAGTCTTTCCGTTCCTATGCTTACACTCGTGTCCACCTGCCGCACATTCGGTAAACAGAATTTGATACATTTTGTCTTCTTCGAGTTTAATAAAAGGTTGTTTACATTAAACCAACTTAACACATGAGAGAGCGTACTATTTGCATCGTCTAGAATTTCTTGTTGTCTTTTCACCTTAAAGATAATGGATGTGTCATCAGCAAATAGTACAATCTGAGTCATTTTCTCCACCATATACGGCAGGTCATTCACGTAAACTAAGAAAAGGAACGGACCCAGAATAGAGCCTTGGGGGACACCAATATTCATATGCGTTCCGGTAGACTTATTTCTATTTATATCTACTTTTAGTACTCTGTCTCCAAGATATGATTCCATTAATTTTAAAGCATTGTCTTTAATACCATAGTGTTGCAGTTTGAGCAGAAGGGTTTGATGATCCACACAGTCAAAGGCCTTGGAAAGATCACAGAATACACCAACAGCATCCTGTGATCCCTCCCACGCACTATAGATGTGTTGTACTAGTGCTACTCCGGCGTCAGTTGTTGATCTGCCTTTAGTGAAACCAAATTGTTTTTTGTGGAGTAGCCCTGATGCGTTAAAGTGAGATTGTAGTTGATTTAGTATCACCTTTTCAAACACTTTGCTCAACACTGGCAAAACAGATACAGGTCTGAAGTTCGCAGGGTCTTCCTGGCTACCGGATTTGAAAAGTGGTATTAATCTGCTCATTTTCATGAGGTCAGGAAAAATACCTTCTGCTATACAACTATTGAACATGATTGCCATGTACGGAGCAATCACATCAATTACAGATTTAACTACTTTAACCGACATGCCCCATAGATCTTCAGTCTTTTTAACGTTTAGAAGTTTGAATGTTTTAAATATAGTTAGAGAGTCTATTGGTTTGAAGTTGAAGCCACTCTTGTGTAGGGGAACATTTTCAACCAAGTAATCTAGAGACTTTTCAGAAGAGGATGGTAGTGCTTCTGTTGTTATTATGGGTATAGTACTGAAGAACTTTTCAAATGCGTTAGCAACGTCCTCGTTAGATGAGAGTAATTTACCATTAACTTTTAAATTAAAACTAGATTCACTACACCTGACCTTGCCTGTCTCTTTTTTAATAATGTTCCATATAGTTTTAATTTTGTCACCCGAAACTGTAATTTGATTGTTTAAATATAAGCATTTGGCTTTATGACATTCCTTCCTAAAATTATTAGAACAATTTTTGACAAGGGTGACAAATTCCGGACTGTGGTCATAAGATTTTTGTTCATACAATTCATATAGTTTGGACCTACTCTGTCTTAATTCCTCTGAAGCCCATTCAGAGAATTTTATTTTATTATTATTTCTCACTTCGGTCAGATTAAACACATTTTCGAATTCCGTAGATATAACTTGGAAGAAGTTGGAATATAGTGTGTTCGGATCTTCACAGTAAGGTGTTGAAGGCAGACTTGACACAAGTCTATTTCGAAATTTTTCCATCTTCTTCAAAGTCACTGGTCTACATAAAATTTTAACGGGTTTTTCCGCATTAATTTCCTCAAAAACTACCATCTGACCCGTGTGGTCTGAACTTAATGCGTTAACTATTTGTTTATCGTAGATACTACATTCACAGAAGACGTTATCTATACAGGTAGCGGAGGTAGCCGATATTCGTGTAGGCTCCAGAAAGACATTGCACATATTGAAAGACTTAAATACTGCTAAGGTCCTAGTGCGTATAGAGCGGTTTGCTTGGTCTAATAGATCTACGTTAAAGTCGCCACAAACTATGATGCGTTTGGACTTGTTTCTTGATGCCAGTTGAAGTACTTGTTCCATGACTGTCTCAAAGATTTCAAACTCTCCTTCGCCCCGCCTATACACACTAACAATTATATATTTTTCCATCTCAACACACGAGACTTCAGCATTCATCTCACTAGAGAGACTAACAACATCCTTTCGTTCTTTACACTTAAAACCATCTTTTACTAGTATTAAGGAACCACCTCGAGTTCTAGTCTGTCTATTGAAACAGCTGATTATTTTATAATTTGGTATACTGAACTGCATAGCACACTCTTGCAGCCAGTGTTCTGTCATACATAGTACGTCTATATTACTCTGTTCTAGAAACATTTCTAGTTCTAATTGTTTGCCAGAAAAGCCTTGCATATTTTGGTGCATCAATTTTAAGCCGTGCTTTCCTGTTGTCGGTTGCGGCAGTTTAAATTTGATACAAAAGTATCGTGTGTACATAGTGCCTTGTCAGTGGTGTCATGCATTTTATTAGTACGAGTACTAATCGTTACGGTGTCAACATTACATATTCTTACTTCTGTTATATTGCTTATAACAGATTCTAATATAAAAGAAGCTAATGATTTAGCAATTTCATAAATCATGTCAACATTAGAGTAATAAATGTCAAAGGTGTTATATACATTCGTGTCAAAGTAGCGTATTTTCGTACTTCGTAATGTCATGTTGTACATGTACATATTTAATTTATAGGTGGCTATTTTTTGCCCTCTATTCATTGTATTCTTATATGGGAATGCACACAGTACCACCTTCAATGGGACCACCCTTGAGGTATTACCTATACGCCGAAAAAAGATTTGTTCAAATCGGTTCTTAATTGGCGGAGTTATCGCGTAACAAACATAGAAAAAAAAACATACGGGTCGAATTGAGAACCTCCTCCTTTTTTTGAAGTCGGTTGAAAATAAACAATATTCACAGAGTTCATGTGTTTGCATCAATTAGAGATGCGCACAACATTCACAATTTATCAAATCGATCAATCTAATGACATAGTAGACATAAGAAAAGAAAAACACGTGTCTACTGACCATGTATAGTAATTACTCTCATGAATTGGTGATTGGTTGAAAAAGAGAATATAGTAAAAACGCGCGTTCGTAAATTCATAGAGCATTGGATGGGTTAAGTAGATAAGTAGGTACCTACTGAATATATTTTTTACAATAAAATTGTAATGTGGGTACTTTTATGTTTTATATTCTCTGCCTTTTGTACGCGTCATTCGCAATATAACTGTGGTTCGAACTGTGTGCGTTTTCCTTCATCTCAGTGGCGACGAGGATGGGATTATTGTATAAAGTAAACATACTTAATTAATAAACTTACTCAACATGAACTTACATAATTGAAACAAAAAGTAAACTTTAGAAAAAACCGACTTCCACAAACCCTATTTGATTAGATCGAGTTTAATACAAACTGTAACCCCTTATCCCCCCCCCCCCTTGGGGAAATAATTTTGTCAAATCCCATATCAGTGCTACCCCACGCTACTAAGGAACCCCTGCACAAAGTTTCATGGCTCTAGGTCCACCGGTTTAGGCTATACGTTGCCTGCCCGTCAGCCATGCATGGTATTTGTACCTAGTATTGAGCAGATCTGGTGGTCATATGTGGTCTTCATCAGCAGTTCCGCATCACAATATTATGCTTACCATGTGAATTTGCACGAGTTATTATGAAAAACACAAAAATCACTATAGGTCTGCCTATAATATTTGAAGAGTTCCCTCGATTTCTCCAGGATCCCATCATCAGATCCTGACCTGGTGTCAATGGGACCAATGGGAAGGTAAACCCTTTCAAACAAAAAAATAATTTTCCAAATCGGTCCATCCGTTTAGGCGCTATCGGGGTGTAGACATAAAAAAAAAAAAAAACATACGGACGAATTGTAAACCTCCTCCTTTGGGAAGTCGGTTAAAAAAGAACAAATTAGATAACGATATTGGCATTTTTGGGATAGAGTCTGGCCAGTGAAAGAAGTCCCAATAAAGCCGCGGCAAATTTAAAAAATCTTAATGTGGCCACATTTACTGTACACCGAATTAACAGAGTTGATACTTTGAAGTTTTTTTTAAATTTTATTGTTCGATACCTATTTACTCTCATGACTTGGTTGATTGGTTGAAAAAGAGAATATCATATTAGTAAAAACGCGCGTTCGTAAATTCATAGAGCATTGGATGGGTTAAGTAGGTACCTACTGAATGTATTTTTTACAATAATATGTATAAAGTAAACATACTTAATTAATAAACTTTATTATTCTGTTTCATAGTCACAATCAGACTCAAATAATTCAAAACCCGTATTTAAGCCACCTGGAAACAAATATGAGTAATTGCAATCAACCACATTTAAATAAATGTAAAATATCCAAAAGAACAGTTTAGTAACTGAAATTAAAGAAAAATAATAAATAGTCAAGTAAAGTATCAAAATGTTATAAGCAAAGTAACAATTCGTTTGACAAGTAAATAATGTTGCCATCATCAAAGTTTGAAAACTACCAAAGGACAGGATTCGCTGGCCAGACTCTAGTTCACGGTTAAAATGTTTTTGATTGTTGGAAAAACATCTTTAAGCAGGAGAGTTAGTTTTAATTAGCTGGCCTTATACGGGAGACTGAATTAACAATAGATCGCGTCAGGTTATGTTATGATGATGGCCATACCTACATATCCTCCTGCACAGTCAACATACCTTCCTACCTATCAGCCAGAAAATGTCCATTACAACCTGACGCGAAGTACCTAATTAGGGTACTTATACTACTCTACTAGAATAGGGTGCTCATCCCATACAAATTAGAATTATTAACCCTTCGTAAAAGAGATGGCGTGAGGAGTAAGATTTGTATTTTAAACGCCATTGTTTCAGTTAACATACTTCTAGGTGGTACACCATTTCGTGGTATTTGCAATTTTTCGATGGTGCTGCACCAAGCGATAACGGCCTGTAACTAAAGAAGCTTCCGTAGCATCTCAGTTTACGCCGGTGTCATATTTTGTTCTAGGTGGTCTATCTGTATTACGGCCGATTGTTCCATAGTTTATCTGCCTGTTTATCTGAGGATTTTGACAGAATTTGTACGTGTGAAATGTCAAATAAAGTTACCTGACTGTTTATCTGGGGATGGAACAATCGCCCCTTAGTATAATATTATAGTATCTGTGCTACTAGGTAACCTACCAATAATTAACAAGATCTTTCCCTATTTATAGAAACGTGACGCCTTTGAATAACAGATTTTCTGTACAATCAGTACATAAGCGAAGGGACCCAAAACATAATGTGAATACCAAAATTTTAATGACAAAGACCTAAGTTATCGCTTAGGTTTTCTACGTATTAAAATGACTCACCGGGCACTAACACTCCTCCTGAACACAAACGATTTCCTCCAGCGGCGGCGGCGGAGTGACACGCGACGCGTGAGCGACTCAGCGCGACTCGACCACAACCTCACCACGCGAGCGGAGTCCCCGCGCTTCCGAGCCGCACTGACTGACGGGCGGGGGTGGCGAGGTGGCGGGGGGTGGCGAGGTGGCGGGGGGTGGCGGGCGGTGTGGCTTTCTCTATACCCAACCCACCCAGCGGCTACACTCCCCTCTGTCGCCTGACACACAAAACAACCCCCTAACTACATACCGATACTGATGCTACATCCAGATGTTTGCCATTTGCCACAAACTCAACACCACTACAAACGTAATGCTGATCTAACGCTTGCCATGGCTTGTCCAACCTCAACGTGTGTAGGGAGTTTGCTTGGTGTGTGTAGGCTTGATTTGATAGTATAATACAAGTCCTGCGCACACAAGCCAACCTTTATATCCACCCGTGCCGGCTCGTGGACCTCCAAGCGTAAGATCGGTATTACTTAGGTCTAACTTCCTTCACACGAAGAAAATGAGCGACATCATGATTTCAATAAGTTTCTTGATACAACCATATCACATTCCAAACTTAAGACGGTGCCCTAGGCAAAAACAGTCTTTAGCAAAACACAAATCGCTCGGAATGATGAGTATTATTGCTGTACGTTTTTTCAATAGCTTGTTTATCACGATTGTCAGCGTGACTTCGATTTCCCATAAACGTAAATTTATATTGAGTCTGGCCAGCGAATCCTGTC